>JAZKJV010003541.1:0-212222 GCA_037367405.1 Ottelia alismoides | reverse complement strand
TAATAGAACGCGGATTGGGCGGATTAAAGCGGATTTTATTGGTTCATCTGCTCTGATCCGCCCAATCCGCGTTCTATTCCATCCTCATTACCGTTCCCCCGAATGTTGATCAGATTCCCTGCCAGCATAATCACCGCGCCGATGAGGACCGTCCAGGCCAGGGGTTCGTTGTAGAAGAGGAAGCCCACCAGCGCGATCAGGGGCAGGCGCAAAAAGTCCATGGGCACGACGACGGTGGCGTCGGCCAGGATCAGGGCGCGCGTCATACAATAGTGGGCCGTCAGCGCGCCGATGCCCACCACCGTCAGCCATCCCCACAGGAAGGGCGTGGGCGTCACCCAGCCGAACAGCGAAGGGATCAGCCCCAGCGGCAACTGGATCAGTGTCATGTAGAAGAGGATGGTGAGGGGCGCGTCGCGGCGGGTCAATTTTTTAGTGAAGGTGTGGGCCATGGCGTAGCCCACCGCCGCGCCGAGGACGGCCAACGCCGCCGGCTGCATCGCCGCCACGCCGGGGCGCAGGATCACGAGCATGCCCACCAGCCCGAAGACGATGGCGATGATGCGTCCACGCGTGAGGCGTTCGCCCAGCAAGAGCGCCGCCAGCAGCGCCGTCCACACCGGCACGGTGAACTCAATCGCGAAGACCTCGGCCAGCGGGATCAGCCCCAAGCCGTAGAACCATCCCCACTGCCCGCCGTAGTGGACCAGATTGCGCAGCAGATGCAGGCCGAACTGTTCGGTGCGCACCAGTCGCCGATCCTGGCGCAGCACAAGCGCCCCGATCACCAGTAGCCCAATCACACTGCGAAAAAAGAGGATCTGAAAGGTGCTCAAATGGCCGGCCAGCTCGCGCCCGCCGATGGCCATAAGCATAACGAAGCCAGCGCGCCCACCATCCACAGGGCGGCGCGGGCGGCGGAGGATGTTCGGGGGAGTGGACGAGTAGTTTGCATAAAGATGATGGGATGATGTGGAGATTGGGCGATTAAGAGATTAGGCGATTGACGGAACACCTCAATCGCCTAATCTCTTAATCGCCCAATCTCTAATTAACCAATCCGATTTGCCAATAAACGCTCACGTCCTCACCCATTCCACGCCGCCTCGCCAATTTCCACCTGCACCACCGGCTCGCGCTTGCCTGCTTGCAGCCGTCCTGTCACCACCTGGGCGTCGTGCTGGAAGACGAGCAGGGCGTTGCGCTGCATGGCCTGTTGGCGCAGACGGCGCTTGCTTTCGATGCTGGTCATGGGGTCGAGATCGAAAGCAGGCACCCAGGCCAGCCGCTCCAGGTGGGCGGCCCAGTTACAGGAATCGCCCAGAAAGAGCAGGCTTTCGCCGCTGTTTTCCACCCACACCGTCTGCAAACTCGCCGTGTGGCCGGGGACAGTCTCGCTGCGCACGCTGGGGGTGAGGTATTGGTCGCCTGCCACCACTTCAAGTTGACCCGATTGGCGCAGCGGTTCCCAGTTTTCGGGGAAGTAGGTGCCGCGGGTGCGTTCGTTGGGGAAGCTGGCGTCGGCCAGTTCGCGGCGCTGCACCAGATAGCGCGCCCGTGGAAAGGTGGGGATAACGTCGCTGTTGGGATCGTCCTCGACGCGGAAGCGGGTGGCGCCGCCGGCGTGATCCCCGTGCAGGTGGGTGAGCAAGACGATCTCCACGTCTTCGGGGGCGACGCCCACCTGCGCCAGTTCGCCGATCAAGCGCTGATTGGCGTCGGTCATGCCCAGGTAGCCACGGGTCTTGGCGGGGATTTTGTCGCCCTGGCCTGTGTCGACTAAAATCAAGCCCTGCTCCGACTCGATTAACAGGCAGCGCAGATCCGAAGGAATGCGGTTTTGGGTGTCGGGCTGGATCACCGGCTCCCACAGTGTGCGCGGCACCAACCCAAAAAAGCCGCCGCCGTCGGTCCGCTGTCTGCCGTCGCTGACAATGTGACAGCGAATGGCGCCGATTTGGAGAGTGTAGGGCATTGGAAGCGCTCTTTCTCGCGTGAATGGGCGGCGTTGGGATTGGGAGATTGGGCGATTAAGCGATTAGGCGATTTGTTGCCTGTACACTCAAGAAAATCTCTCAATCTCTTAATCTCTTAATCTCTTCTTTCGAGTATAGCACGCCCTTTACGAATCAACAGAGACGCGTCTGTTTCAGGATAAAACCATGCAGCCATCTGATCACCAAGATCGTCGCCAGGACGATCCACAAAACCAGGAAAACGAAAATCGCGACGAGCGCGCCACCGGCGCTGAGTACGATCATCTTTACGGCGAGGGGATGGAGGCGCTGACCCTCGACGAACTCGACGAATTTATGAAGCGGGCCAAGGCGCGGGCGCAGAATTTCGGCGAGGCCGAACGCCGCTCCCTGCGCCAGGGACAGCCCAACGAGGTCGAGGAAGTTGCCGTCAATCTTGATCCCGCTAGGCTGGCTTCGCTCACCCAGAACTTCTTCCCCGAACTGCCGGCTGCGCCCCGTCCGCGGCGGCTGGTGCAGGGGATCATCTTCGATTTCGACAATACGCTGGCCCGGCTCAAACGTCCGATTGAGGAATTGATGGCCGAAGGCGCCAGGACAGCCGAATCCTACATGCGCTCCACCGGCATGGAACTGCCCGACGAGTTCTGGGAAAGCATCGTCGAAGCGCGCATCTTCGCCGCCACCAAGTCGGACGACGAGCAGGAAGAGCACATCGCCGACGACACGCTCAGCTTCCTCTTGCAGTTTTTCGGTTACCCCGCCTCGAAGATGGACCCCGATATTCTTCACCGTGCGGTAGATCTCTTCTACGCGCCGGAAATGACGGCATGGGAGCCGATGCCCGGCGCACATGATCTGCTGCGCCGGCTCCAGGCCGAAGGCTACCCGCTGGCGATTATCGCCAACCATCCTTGCGACCGCGCCTTCCAGCGCATGATCGACTATACCGGGCTGCGTCCTTTCCTCGATGTCTGCATCAGCAGCGCCGCCGTGGAATGGCGCAAACCCGGCAAAGACATCTATGACGTTGTCCTCAAGCGTTGGGATGTGGAACCCTACGAACTGGTCTGTGTGGGCGACAGCCTCAAACACGACATTGCCGGCGGCATCGACCTCGGCGCGCTGACGATCCACTGCCAGATGATTCCCCTGGCCGAAGACCAGCGTATTGTCGAAGCCGTCAAGGCAGATGCAGAGATAGGGGAGTTAGGGGAAGTTTGGGGGTACGTTGAAGTTTGGAGCTAGGCAGGATAACGAGTAATGAGTAAGGAGTAATGAGTAAGGAGTAATGAGTAAGGAGTAAGGTCTCGTCGGGGTAGTGATCTCAAATAGAGATCACTACCCCGACGAGACCTTACTCCTTACTCATTACTCATTAATTCCTACGCCATACGTCGGCGGAAGAACAACGCCGCGCCGGCAACCACCGCAGCAAACAGGCCGATGACCCAGGGCAGGCTGTTCGAGCCGCTGTTGCTGCCACCGGTGACAGGCAGCACTTCGGGTTCATGTGCTTCTTCTTCGGCAGCCGGGGTGGCGGTGGCTTCGGGCGCTGCCTCAGCCGCCGGCACGAGGACGGTGTCGATCACATGGATGACGCCGTTGGAGGTGGCAATGTCGGCGGTGACGACGGTGGCATCGTTGATCTTCACGGTGCCGTCGCTGATGGTGACGGTGAGTGTGCCGCCGCCTACGGTCTCAATCGTCATGCCGTCGCTCAGATCGGTGGAGAGCGCCCGGCCGGCCACCACATGATAGAGCAGAATGTCGGTCAACGCGCCGGAGGGATCGGCCAGCAGCGTGTCCACCGTGCCGTCGGGCAGGGCGGCAAAGGCATCGTCGGTGGGCGCAAAGACGGTGAAAGACCTTCGCCGCTCAACGTTTCCACCAGACCGGCAGCTTCTACAGCGGCAACCAGCGTGGTAAAGGCGCCGGCGTCGATGGCGGTTTCGACGATGTTCATTTCGGCTGCACCACCGGCGTCTTCTTCCTCAGCGGCGGGGGTGGCCGTAGCTTCTGCGGCTTCTTCCTCAGCGGCAGGAGTCGGCGTCGCGGCGGCTTCTTCTTCGGCAGCCGGGGTGGCGGTGGCTTCTGCTGCTGTGCGCTCAGCCGCCGGCACGAGGACGGCGTCGATCACGTGGATGACGCCGTTGGAGGTGGCAATGTCGGCGGTGACGACGGTGGCATCGTTGATCTTCACGGTGCCGTCGCTGATGGTGACGGTGAGTGTGCCGCCGCCTACGGTCTCAATCGTCATGCCGTCGCTCAGATCGGTGGAGAGCGCCTGGCCAGCCACCACGTGGTAGAGCAGAATGTCGGTCAACGCGCCGGAGGGATCGGCCAGCAGCGTGTCCAGCGTGCCGTCGGGCAGGGCGGCAAAGGCATCGTCGGTGGGCGCAAAGACGGTGAAAGGACCTTCGCCGCTCAACGTTTCCACCAGACCGGCAGCCTGCACAGCCGCAACCAGGGTGGTGAAGCTACCCGCCGCAATGGCTGTTTCAACGATGTTCGTCTCGACCGTTTCTTCTTCGGCTGCCGGTGTCGGCGTAGCCGTTTGGGCGCTGCTCAGCGTCGCCGTGCCAAAAAGCAGGGCAAATGCCAACAGCAGTGATAAGAAATTGCGTACTCGGTACACAGGCGTATCCTCCCAGTGTGTTCAAATGTGGTGGCGATGGTATTGGTACTTTTCGGTGCTGACTACGTTTTGTGCAATTGGTGGACAGCAGAGGACTACAATGTGTAAATCCTCAGAGTAGTATAGCGTAGACAGCAACGATTGTTGGTAAAAAGTGTTACAGTCGCCCAGGGAATGTCTATATTTTTAGATACAAAGTTGGAATGTAACTATACAGCCCCTACATAACCGTTGATGAATTGGTTCACCTGTTGCTGGAATGTATAATGACAGGAGAGTGATTGTGAATTGTGACTTCTGGTTGTGACAGGGAGTTGGTTGAGATTGAGTGCTTCGCAAAACACAAAAGTAGACACAGTCAAGGTTGTTTTTCAACCTGCCGGGCGCCAGGGTGAGATCCCAACAGGGATGACGCTGTTGGAAGCCGCGCGCCGGCTGGGCGTGGAGATCGAGTCGATCTGTGGTGGGCATCAAACCTGCGGCAAGTGCAAAGTTGTGGTGGAGGAGGGCGATTTCCCCAAGTTCGCCATCCAATCCGCCGCCGATCATTTGACGCCGGCGGACGAACGCGAGATCGTCTACGCCGCCCGCCGCAATTTTAAAGAAACGAACGCCTCAGTTGCGCCTGCCAGGTGACAGACAACCTGGTGATCCGCGTCCCCGAAGAAAGCCAGACGCGCAAACAGGTGGTGCGCAAAGCTGTGGGGGTGGAACGCCCGATCACGGTAGACGCGTCCATGCGCCTTTACTATGTGGAACTCCCCGTCGCCGAGATGAAGGATCACCGCGGCGATTGGGAACGGCTGCGCGATGAACTCCACGCTGTGCACGGCCTGGAAAATCTGCGCATCGATCCCCTGCTTTTGGCCGAAATTCAACCTGCCCTGAGCAAGGAAGGCCGCGCCCTCACCGTCACCGTTTTCGGCGGCAGCGAAGTGGTGCGTGTCCAGCCCGGCTTCCACGATCAGATTTATGGCGTGGCCGTCGACGTGGGCACCACCACCGTGGCCATGCATCTCTGTCATTTGCGCACAGGCGAAGTGCTGGCCACCGTCAGCCGCATGAACCCGCAGGTCCCTACGGCGAGGACTTGATGAGCCGTGTCAGCTATGCCATGGTCAACGCCGACGGCACCGAGCGCATGCACCGCGCCATCATCGACGGCCTCAACGAGATGATCGCCGAAGCCGCCGCCGCCGCCGGCATCACCCCGGCAGAGGTGATCGAAATGGTGGTGGTAGGCAACACGACCATGCACCACCTGATTTTGGGCGTCAACCCGCAGGAACTGGGCGGCGCGCCCTTCAGCCTGGTGGTCCACAACGCCGTGGACGTAAAAGCCCGCGATCTGGGCATTCGCATCGCCCGCGGTGGAAATGTCCATGTGCCGCCGTGTGAAGCCGGCCATGTGGGGGCCGACAATGTAGGCGTCCTTGTGGCCGAAGCGCCCTACCAACAGGACGCACAGACGCTGATCCTCGACATTGGCACCAATGGCGAAATTCTTTTGGGCAACCGCGAACGCATGCTCAGCGCCAGCAGCCCCACCGGCCCTGCCTTTGAAGGCGCGCAGATTGTCCACGGTATGCGCGCCGCCCCCGGCGCGATTGAACGTGTGCGCATCGACCCCGCCACGCTGGCGGTGAAGTATAAGATTATTGGGAAGGATGAGTGGATTGAGAGCGGGGATCGGGGACTGGGGACTGGGGATTGGGGATTGGGGACAGACGAGCGACAGGACGACCAATCCCCAGTCCCTGGTCCCCAGTCCCCAGTCGCCCGCCGCAAGCGGCGCGATGCCATCCTCAACCCCGAACTCAAGACCTCCGGCATCTGCGGATCAGGGATTATTGAGGCGATTGCCGAGCTGTTTACGGCGGGAGTGCTGGCGGCGAATGGACGGTTCGCCACGTTCGAGCATCCTCGCTTGCGCACGGGCTTGGGCGACGGCGGCGGCAAGGCCGAGTTCATTCTGGCCTTCCCCCACGAAACCAGCACTGGGCAGCCGGTCACCGTCCACTCGGACGATGTGCGGGCGATTCAACTGGGCAAGGCGGCGCTTTATGCCGGCGCCAAACTGCTGATGAATCGCTTCGGCCTCGCCGCTGTAGACAAGATTGTGCTGGCCGGCGGCTTCGGCAGCTACATCGATCCCAAACACGCCATGATCCTGGGGCTGATCCCCGACTGCGATCTTAAGCAGGTCGCCGCTGTGGGCAACGCCGCCGGCGACGGCGCCCGCATGATCCTGCTCGACCGCGCCAAGCGCCAAGAAGCGCAATGGGCGGCGCGCTGGGTGCGCTATGTGGAAACCGCCGTCGAACCCAGCTTTCAAGACGAATTTGTGGGCGCCATCAACATTCCGCACGCCGTCGATCCTTTCCCACATCTGGCCGACTACCTGGCCGAGTGCCGGGCGCAGTGGTCGCCGGAGCGCCAGGAAGCCATCGCCGTCCTCGAAACCAGTGGACGCACCAGCCGCGCCGACCGCGAAGCTCGCCGCCGCGAACGCCGGGAACGTCGCCCCGAAACAGGCAACTCGAACGAAACAGGAGCAGAAAGCCTATGAAGTGCATTGTGAAAACGTGCAATGGCGAGTATGAAGATCGGGACATTGAACACAGCATGGAAGTCAAGGGCGAACTTATCGTCGTCGACAATGTGCCGGCACTGGTCTGCCCTGTTTGCGGCAATGTTTTGCTGGCCGAAGAAACCGTGGTTGCGCTGAACCGCATCGTCTCCCAAGTAGAAGCAGGAAATTAAGGAGCTTTCAAGATGGGGAAAGAGGTGAAGCCCTACGGCGAGTGGACGTCGCCGATCACGGCGGATTTTATCGTGTCGAAGAGCATTCGGCTGGGCAAGGCTGCCTTCGACAGCGAGGCCATTGTGTGGCACGAAATGCGCCCCGCCGAAGGTGGTCGTATGGCCGTGGTGCGCCGTTCGCCTGACGGCACAACCGAAGACGTGATCCCTGTGCCTTACAACGCCCGCACGCGCGTCCATGAATATGGTGGCGGCGCTTACACCGTCGCCGACGGCACGCTCTACTTCGTCAACTTCGCCGATCAGGTGCTTTACAGAGTGGTGAAGGATGGCGATCCGCAGCCGTTGACGCCCGGCGGCGATCTGCGCTACGCTGATTTTGTAGTGGATCGGGGCCGCAACCGCCTCATCGCCGTGCGCGAGGACCATCGCCACTCCAGTCGCGAAGCGGTGAACAGCATCGTGTCCATCCCGCTGAATGGCGTGGCCGCGGCGGAAAATGAAGGCGAAATTTTGGCGACGGGCAGCGATTTCTGCTCCAATCCCCGCCTCAGCCCCGACGGCAGCCGCCTCTGCTGGCTCACATGGAACCACCCCAACATGCCCTGGGACGGCACCGAACTGTGGGTTGCGCCTGTGCTTGAGGATGGGCGGCTGGGCGAGGCCGAATGGATCGCCGGCGGCGTGGACGAGTCAATCTTCCAGCCGTCGTGGTCGCCCGATGGCCGGCTCTACTTCGTCTCGGATCGCACGGGCTGGTGGAACCTCTACCGGGTTGGCAGCGGCAAAGTGGAGCAGGTGACAGCGAAGGAGGCCGAGTTCGGCGTGCCGCAGTGGGCTTTTGGCGTTACGACCTACGCTTTCATTTCGGCGCAGCAGATCGCCTGCACCTATACCCAGAATGGCATCTGGTATCTCGCCCTTCTCGACACCGATAGCCTGGCGTTGACCACCCTCGACTGCCCTTACACCGAAATCGAAGAACTTCGCGCCGGCAGCAATGGGCTGCTGTTTCGTGGCGGTTCGCCCACACAACAGCCGGTGCTGGTGCGCTTCGATCTGGGTAGCCGCACTTACGAAGTCTTGCGCCAGAGCAGCGAAACCAGGATCGACCCATCTTATCTGTCGGTGGCGCAAGCCGTGGAATTCCCCACCGAAGACGGGTTGACGGCGCACGCTTTCTACTACCCGCCGCACAACCCAGATTTCACGGCGCCGCCCGGGGAACTGCCGCCGCTGATTGTCGAGAGCCACGGTGGGCCAACAGGCGCCAGCGCAAGCACATTGGATCTGGGCAAACAGTTTTGGACGAGCCGCGGTTTTGCGGTGTTGGATGTCAATTACGGTGGCAGCACAGGCTATGGGCGGGCCTACCGTGAACGGCTCAAAGATCGCTGGGGCATTGTTGACGTGGATGATTGCTGCAACGGCGCGCGCTTCCTCGCCGCGCAAGGATTGGCCGATCCCAAACGCTTGCTGATCCACGGCGGCAGCGCCGGCGGCTACACCACCCTGGCATCGCTGGCCTTCTGCAACGTCTTCAGCGCCGGGGCCAGCCACTTCGGCGTCAGTGACCTCACAGCCCTGGCCGAGGAAACGCACAAATTCGAATCGCGCTACCTCGACGGGCTGATTGGTCCTTATCCTGAGGCCAAAGCAATTTACGAGGAACGCTCGCCCATCAACCATGTGGAAGGGCTATCCTGCCCGGTGATCTTCTTTCAGGGGCTGGAAGACAAAATCGTCTTGCCCAACCAGGCCGAGCGCATGGTCGAAGCGTTGCTGCACAAGGAAGTGCCGGTGGCCTACGTCCCCTTTGAAGGTGAGCAGCACGGCTTCCGCCGCGCCGAAAACATCAAACGCGCGCTGGAAGGCGAACTTTACTTCTACGGGCGCATCTTCGCCTTTCACCCGGCGGATGAAATTGAGCCGGTGGAGATTGAGAATCTATAATCATGGCTGAATACCAAATCACCTTCTGGCAAGAAATTCCGTCTCTGGTCACCGCCCGCGAAGGACGGCGCAACCGGGCCAGCGTTGAACTAGCGCAGCGCTTTCAGGTGGCCATCGACGAAGCCGCCATGCGCGCCGGCATGACCGGCACCGACGCCTATTTGGAGCAGTGGCGGCGCACCGACTGGCAGGAACGCCCCGGCACGCCCGAAGAAGTCGCCGCCGCCGTCGCCGCCGAAGTCGAAGCTGAGTACACGCCGGAGCGCATTCGCGCCATCCTGCGTGGGCTATAACCGAAGTTTTTTGTGGACACGGATTGAAGAGAACACCGATTTCTTGCTTCTGATCTGTGTTTCCGCCAATCTGTGTCCACGTACGTCTATAATGTATTCGACGGAGGACGGAAGACGATAGCCGAACGTTAAAATTCTATCCTGAAATTCACAGCAGCCCGACGAATCACGCCAATGTAGAGCAGACGCACGGCTGCGCACTGTAATTTCAGGATAGAGACTAAGTCTGTCTGCGAACCATGGGAACGCCACAATGAGGCGACAATGCTCTTGACGTTCGTCTTCCGTCCACCGTCCACCGTCTTCTGAAAAAAGGGGAGCCAAACATGTCTGAAAACAAACTACTGGCCCGGCTGCAAGCGGGTGTGCCGCTGCTGAGTGATGGGGCGATGGGCACAATGTTGCAGGAAGCAGGCCTCACCGACGGCGGCGCGCCTGAACTGTGGAATGTGAAGAAACCGGAGGTGGTGCAGGCCATCTACCAGGGCTACATCGACGCCGGATCACAGATCGTCTCCACCAACACCTTCGGCGGCACGTCGGCGCGGCTGAAACTGCACAACCTGCAAGATCGGGTCTATGATCTGAACAAGGCCGGTGTGGCGCTGGCCAAAGAGGTGGCGGAACCGGCGGGCGTCCTCGTGGCGGCGAGTATGGGGCCGTCGGGCGAGTTGATCTTTCCGCTGGGTTCGCTGAGCATGGACGAAGCCGTGGAGATCTTCGCCGAACAGGCCAAAGGCATGGTCGACGGCGGCGCCGACTTCATCCTCATCGAAACCATGAGCGACTTGAACGAGGTCGAAGCAGCGGTGAAGGGCATCCGCAAAGTGTGCGACCTGCCCATCGTCGTCACCATGACCTTTGACACCAACTACCACACCATGATGGGCGTCAGCCCGGCGCAGGCGGTGAAGACGTTGAGCCAGTGGGGCATCTTCCTCATCGGCGCCAACTGTGGCAACGGCCCGGCGGAGACAGAAGCGGTGATGAGCGAAATGGTGCAACACCGGCCCGAAGGCGTCTACCTGATGGCGCAGAGCAACGCCGGCCTGCCCCAGTACAACAAGGGTGTGATTAGCTACGACGGCACGCCCGAGGTGATGGCCAACTACGCCATCACCATGCGGCGGATGGGCGTCAACGTCATCGGCGGTTGCTGCGGCACCACCCCCGATCATCTACGATCCATGGCTGCCGCCCTCGCCGCCGCCAAGGACGATCCCATTGTGGGCGCGGGCGAAGGCGACGGTCCCGAAATCGAATCTGAAGAAAGCCGCGCCGCCCGTCGCGATGCACGCCGTGCCGCGCGTCGACAAGTTGGGTAAGTGGCACGCACTTTAGTTACATTTTGGCGTAAATGAACGAGTAAGAAGTAATGAGTAGGTTAAGGCTGATTTTGCTGCACTTGAACGTGTATTCTTTCAAGCGCACCCAAAAGCACCCTTTCCCCTTACTCATCACTCATTTTTCCTGAATAGGAGATCCTATGACGAATGCGATGAACGTCCTCGGCGGTCCACTACAGCAGGCGAGCCTCGAACCGTTGACAGGTTTTTACCGCGACGGTTACTGCCACACCGGCCCAGACGATCGGGGTGTCCACGTGGTGTGTGCCCAGGTGACGGCAGAGTTCCTGGAATTTTCAAAGGCGCACGGCAACGACTTGAGCACACCGCACCCGGAGTATCGCTTCCCTGGCCTCAAACCGGGCGACCGCTGGTGTCTTTGCGCCGATCGCTGGCAAGAAGCGTTAGACGCCGGCGTCGCCCCGCCTGTGGTGCTGGCCGCTACCCACGTCGCCGCTCTAGAGTTCGTCGATCTGGAAGATCTGGTGGCGTGTGCGATTGACGCCGACAAGGCAGCGTCGGCATAGTCTGTAGCGCATACGTTTTTCGCAACGGAAGTGAGTAACGAGTAATGAGTAGGCTGAGTTTGGTTTCGTTTTTCTTGAACGTGTGTTCTTTCAAACAAACCTGATAGCGTGCCTGACCTTACTCATTACTCGTTACTCATTTTTCTCACCATGACAAACCCTCTCCTCCCCCCCGAACCCACCTGGTTGACGCTGCGTGAAGCAAGCGATCTGTTGGGTGTCCACTTCACTACGCTGCGCACCTGGGCCGATCAAGGACAGATCCCCGTTTTTCGGACGCCGGGCGGCCATCGACGTTTCCGCCTGGCCGATGTACGCGCCTTTTTGCAGGATCGGGCCAATTTGGCCGCGGGGACAAATGTGGATCGGGTGGTGGAACATGCCCTCACACGTGTGCGCCAGGAGATCGCCAAAATGCCCGGCGATTGGCGCAGCGAAATGGACGAGTCTGTGCGTGAGGCCAACCGTGATCGTGGACGGCGTCTTTTTGCGCTGGCGTTGAACTATGTCATGCGCCCCGAACAGCGGACGGAGATCCTTGTGGATGGGCGGGTGCTTGGGCGGCAGTATGGGCTTGAAGCCGCCCGCACCGGTGTCAGCCTGGCCGAAACAGGACGCACGGTGCAGTTCTTCCGCCGCCAACTGCTCGAATCCGTCCGCCGTGACGATGCCCTTGATCCCGGCGACATGCAGATCCGCCAGGCCATTGCACACTTCCTCGACGAAGTGCTGTACGCGGTGTTGGAAGGATACGAAATGGCGTGGGGAGATGAGAAGTAGGGAAGAGACCGCAAACTCTACGACTGCGGGGAGGGTTGGGGAGGGGTTCTGCCATCCGCCCAATCGCCAACTCACCCCGCCTTCACCGCATCGCGCACCCGCCCCGCATTTGCCGCCAATCGCCGCTCCGCTTCCGTTGCGTCCACATCGGCCAACCCCATCACCACCGCAGTTTTGACCGTCCAGCCGCTGGCTTCGAGCAGGCGCTGTGCTTCGGCGCGCCCTGTGCCCAGGACAGCGTCGACGATGCGGATCGCCCGATCTTCGAGTTTGATGTTGGTGGGCTGCACGTCGACCATGAGGTTACCGTAGACTTTGCCCAGCCGCACCATCGCCCCGGTGCTGAGCATATTGAGCACCATCTTCTGCGCCGTCCCCGCTTTGAGGCGCGTGGAACCGGTGAGGATCTCCGCGCCGGTGACGACTTCGATGGGGATCTGCGCCGCCGCCGCCACCGCCGAATTGGGGTTGCAGACAACGGCGATGGTGGGTGCGCCCAGTTCGTTGGCATGTTCCAGCCCGCCGATGACGTAGGGAGTGCGTCCACTGGCGGCGATGCCGATGAGGACGTCGCCGGCGTTAAAATTGTGGGCAACGAGATCGGCGCGCCCTTGCTCTGCCGAGTCTTCGGCGCGCTCGACGGAGCCTGTCACCGCGCCGAGGCCACCCGCGATCAGGGCAATCGCCCGTTCAGGTGGAAAGCTGAACGTGGGCACCAGTTCGGTGGCATCGAGCACGCCCAGCCGTCCACTGGTCCCCGCGCCCTGGTAGAAGAGACGCCCGCCGGCGCCCACCTGATCGGCGATGGCCTGAATGCCGCGGGCAATCTGCGGCAACACTTCGGCCACAGCCAGCGGCACGGCGGCGTCGATGCGGTTCATCAAGCGCGCAAATTCTAGCGGCGAAAGGCTGTCCATTGCTGTGCTGAGGGGATTGGCCTGTTCGGTGGGGGGCAGTGGATGGGTCATGTCTACACTCCGCGTGGGTGAATGGGATTTTGGCGAAGCATAGCGCGGGTGTTGGGTTTCGGCAAGATGGGGGAGGATAGAACGCGGGAGGATAGAACGCGGGAGGATAGAACGCGGGAGGATAGAACGCGGGAGGATAGAACGCGGATCGAGCGGATTGGGCGGATCTGGGCGGATTTTCAGAGAATCTAGATCTGATCCGCTTAGATCCGCCCAATCCGCTCGATCCGCGTTCTATTTTTAGAATCCACCAATCCACCCACGCGACAGATAGTCGCTGTAAGCGATCACCAGCAGCGTCGTCAACATGAAAAAGGCGGTGAGGACGACCATCCAGAAGATTTGATCGCTGTGGCGTAAGTGCATGAAGTAGAGCAGCACCAGGACAGCCTTCACCGTGGCAATCGTCAGCGCCAGCAGAACGCCCCATCCACCCAGGTCGAGGTAGGCAACGCCCACCGTCAACGCCAGCAGAACGAGAAGGGCGATATAGATGATGATGTAGGTTCGCAGAGAGGTAATGTGCATGAGATTTATGGTTGGAATTGGGATGGCGTTTTCGTTGTCGAATTTGTTGTCGAATTTGTTGTCGAATTCGTTGTTGAATGTTGGTATGTCTATACAGAGCGGCATATTGATAGCTTTGTGGATGGACCCGTCAGTGCCAGGCACTGACTCGACCTACTCATTACTCGTTACTCATTTCTCTACGCCCGCCCAATCAAATAGAGCAGCGGAAACAAGAAAATCCACACAATGTCCACAAAGTGCCAATACAGCCCCGTCAACTCGATGGGATCGAAGTCGGTGGGGGTGAAGTGGCCGCGCCAGGTGCGCCATGCCATGATCGACACCACGAAGATGCCGATGATCATGTGGATGGCGTGCAGCCCGGTCATGACAAAGTATTGGGCGAAGAAAAGGCCGATGCCGTGCGCCAGCGGTCCACTGTAGGTGAAGTTGATGCCGGGGATCAGCCCTTCTTCGTACTCCAGAAACCACTCGTAACCCTTGATCCCCAGGAAGATCAGACCCAGCACCACCACGCCCACCAGCAACAACGCCGCCCGTTTGTGCTGCCGTGTACGCACGTCGTGGACGGCCCATGCCACAAACAGGCTGCTGGTGAGCAGGAAGAAGGTGTTGAGCGTCCCCAACCAGACGATGAGATGGTTGCTCGCTTCCACAAACGCCTCTGGGTAGGTGGTGCGGTAGACCAGATAGCCCAGGAAGAGCCCCCCGAAGAAGAGCAGCTCCGTCGCCAAAAAGACCCACATGCCCAGCTTTGTCGATTCGTGCTGGTGTTCGTAGTTCTTAAAATGGTGGACCACCGGTTTGGTCAGGTCAGTCATGCCGGGCCTCCTGTTCGGCGCGGACCTCGCTCAGTGTGCCCGTCGCCTGCCCGCGGACGTCGCCGGTTTCCGGCTCGTAGTGGTAGGGTTCACGGGTGATCACCGGCATCTCGCTGAAGTTGTGGGTGGGCGGCGGCGACGAGATCTGCCACTCCAACCCACTGCCGCCCCAGGGATTGTCGGCAGCCTTTTTGCCCCAATAGAGCGACCAGATCAGGTAGCCCAGCGGCAGCAGGTAGCCAATCGCCAGGATCGACGCCCCCGCCGTAGACATGACGTTGAGGACCTGATATTCGGGCGCGTATTCCCAGTAGCGCCGCGGCATGCCGTTGTATCCCAAAATAAACTGTGGGAAGAAGGTGAGGTTGAAGCCGGCGAAAATCAGGATCGCCGCCGCAATGCCCCAACCTTCGGGGTACATCCGTCCTGTCATTTTGGGCCACCAGAAGTGGATGCCGCCCAGGTAGCCCATCACCGCGCCGCCCACCATGATGTAGTGGAAGTGCGCCACCACAAAGTAGGTGTCGTGTACATGCACGTCCACAGGCAGGGTGGCCACGAACAAGCCGGTCAACCCGCCGATGGTGAAGAGGCCGATAAAGCCCATCGCATAGAGCATGGGCGTCTTCAAGTGGATGTTGCCTTTGTACATCGTCGCCGTCCAGTTGAAGACCTTAATCGCCGACGGGATGGCTACGGCAAAGCTGAGGAACGAGAAGACCAGACTGCCGTAGACCGACTGCCCACTCACAAACATGTGGTGTCCCCACACCAGGAAGCCGAAGATGGCGATGGCAATGCTCGACCCGGCGATGAAGACGTAGCCAAAGGGCGGTTTGCGTGAGAAGCAGGTGATCAACTCGCTCACCACGCCCTGCGCCGGCAGGATCATAATGTAGACCGCCGGGTGCGAATAGAACCAGAAGAGATGTTGGAAGAGCAGCGGATCGCCGCCCAGCGCTGGATCGAAGATGCCGATGCCGAAGGCGCGTTCCACCACCAGCAGCAGCAACGTCACCGCCAGCACCGGCGTCGCCAGGATGATCACCAGGCTGGTGGCGTACTGCGACCAGACAAACAGCGGCATGCGGAACCACGTCATCCCCGGTGCGCGCAGCTTGTGCACGGTGACGATGATGTTGATCGCCGTGAAAATCGACGAAAAGCCGGTGATGAAGATGCCCACCGCCATTGCCTCTACATAACCGGGGCTGTATTTGGTGCTGTAGGGTGTATAAAAAGTCCACCCGGTGTCGACGCCGCCGGCAATCAGCGCCGCCAACGCGAAGACAACGCCGAAGATCAGCACATACCAGCTTGCCAGGTTGAGGCGCGGGAAGGCCATGTCCTCGGCGCCGAGCATAATCGGCACCAGGAAGTTGCCCAGCGTCGTGGGGATCGACGGCACCAGGAAAAACCAGACCATGATCACCCCATGCATGGTGAAAAGCTGATTGTAGCCGTCCGGCCCCACCACATCACCTTGCGGCGTCAGCAGCTCCAACCGGATCACCGTGGCCGCCGCCCCGCCGATGAAAAAGAGCGCCGTAATCGAGATCAAATACATGATCCCAATTCGCTTGTGGTCGGTCGTCGTCAGCCACGAAGCAATCGTATAGCTAGCATTCAAATAATTGCGCGCCCGGCGGCGTTCAACAATGGGTGCGGTTGCGGACATGGTTGGGGATCCTTTTTGAATCATACGAAAACTTGGTGAGAGAAATGAGTAAGGAGTAACGAGTAATGAGTAACGAGTAATGAGTAGGCTTAACAGTACATCTTGCCAATATTGGCGAAATTCGCTTTGACCCTACTCATTACTCGTTACTCATTACTCGTTACTCCTTACTCATTTCTCCCAGCGATTGAATATACTCCGCCAGCAACAACAACTCCTCCTCGTTCACCTGATCGGCGTAGGTGGGCATGATGGGCTGGTAGCCGGCCACGATTTGGGCTTGCGGGTCGATGATGGAGGTGCGGATGTAGCCAATGTCGGCGGTGACGGTTTCACCGTTGGCCAGTTCCACTTCGCTGCCGTAGACGCCCACCAGCGACGGGCCGACGCCGCTGCCGTCCATTGGGTGACAGGTGGGGCAGCCCAGGCTCTGGAAGAGTTGCTCCCCGGCGGACGCCATTGTCTGCGGCATTTCGCCGGAGCGTCCTTGCGCTTCGGGGATGACTTCAGCGTCGTTGTCGAGAGGACGTCCTTCGAGCCAGGCCTGGTAGTCGCGTTCTGAGAGCACCACCACGGAACCGATCATGTCTGAGTGTTCGGTGCCGCAATACTCAGTGCAGAAAAGATGGAAGGTGCCTGTCTGCGTCGCTTCGAACCAGGCGGTGGTGTAGCGACCGGGCAGCACGTCACGCTTCACCCGAAACGCGGGGACGTAGAAACTGTGGATCACATCTTGCGAAATCAGCATCATGCGCACAGGACGGTTCACCGGCACATGCAGCACGTTGATCTCACTCTGCCCTGTGGGGTGCTGGAACTTCCACATCCACTGCTTGCCCACGCCGTAGACATCCAGCCCGTTGGGTGGGATGTTGTAGAGATCGAAGTAAACCCGCGCCCCCCAGCCAAAGACGCCCATCGCCAAGAAAAACGGAATCACGGCCCAGGCGATCTCCACCTTCATGCTGCCGTGGATCGCCCCGCCGCGGTCGGCGGGCGATCCACGGCGGTAGCGCACAGCGAAGACCACGATCAACACAGCAATCGTGATCGAGAAAAAGCCGGCCAGCCCGATGAGCGTCCAATAAAGGGCGTCTACGCGACCGGCAATGGTCGAAGCCTGTTCAGGAAAGAGGGGGAATTGCCACATCGTCTTTTTTTCTCTCACTCAGCGCCCGGTGCGACGCACTGGCCAAATCGTTCTCGAATGTCCAACATCTCAGGGGCCAGTGCGTCGCACCGGGACGGCGATCTGTTCTCTTCTCAACATCCAGGTAATTGCGCCTGCCATGCCCAGCACGGTGACCAGACCGGCGACGCGTAAGATCGTCATAACATCCGCCGTGTACTTACCGGTGACGGGGTTGTAGTGGTAACAGAGCAGCAGCAGTTGATCCACCGGCGATCCAATGCGCTCTTGGGCTGCTTCCACCAGCCCCAGCCGCAGATCGCGCGGCTCGAATTCCAGCCCGAAAAAGTAGCGCGCCACCCGTCCTTCCGGCGTCAAAAGGAGCAGCCCGCTGGCATGGGCAAACTGCTGCTGACCTTCATCCCAGGCGTAGCGGAAGCCCACGGCGTTGGCGATGGCGTCGATGTTTTCGTGCGTGCCGGTGAGGAAGCGCCAGCCCTGCGCCGTTGCTGGCCGACCGTAGGCGGCCAGCGTCTCGTCCTTCACCCGCTGCGCCGTAGACGATCTCTCCGCCGGCTCGATGCTGACGTGTATCACGTCGAAATCGTCGCCGGCGTCGAAGCGGATCTGGCGCAGCGCATCGACCAGCCCCATGCGCGTCAACGCGCAGAGGTTGGGGCAGTCGAAATAGCCCATCACCAGGATCACAGGCCGCTCGCCCAGCAGATCCCCAAACTGCACCGTCTGCCCGTCCTCGTCTACGAAAGGCGTCTCCGCCGGCACCCGCGCCTGCAAATTCTGATCAAAGCCGATCAACGGCAAAATGTCGTTGGACGAGTGCGGCGTGCCGTCGTGGGCGGAGACGGCTGTCGCGAAAAAGAACGTGAGCGCGAATAGAATGAGTAATGAGTAATGAGTAGGGCGTAGGATGCGACTGGATGTGCGGCGTTGACGCCACGCACGGCGCAATTCGCAACTCGCAACTCGCCTCACTCCACCCCTCCTTCACTATCCAACTGATAGGCGTCTTCCAGCCGAAAATCTGGGACGTCGCCGTCGCGGGCAGGGAGTCCTTGCTCGGCCAGAAGTTGCATGGCACGCTGGATGGGGATGCGGGCAGTATCGCTCTGTCCTTCGTTTTGGCTGTAGGAATTGAGCAGATCGATCTCCTGGGCGCGGTAGCGTTGGTATTCCATTCTCGGCACAGGGACAAGATCCGGGCCGGGCGCGTCGGTTTCTTCCACGATGGCAGGCGGCACCTGTGGATCAAAGGTCAGATCGCGGTCTGTCCACACGCGCAGGAGCAGCCACAGCCCCGCCTGAATCGCAATTCCTGCCAGGATCAAGCCCACGGCGACGATCAAGAAGGTGCGCAGGCGAACATCACGCACTTCGTGCCCTTGATCAATGCTTTCGGTGGGTAGATCTTGGCCGTCCTGTTGGGCAAATACGGCGTCATCAGGTGAATCGCCTTCGCCATGACGTTGGCCGCCGCGCCGCTGACCTCCAGGCAGACGACTGCCACGTCGCACGCCCCGTCTCTGGTGATCGCCGCCCCCGCGCTTGGAGACGGCGCGGTTGATCCCCACCAGCGCGGCCAGGCCACCCAGCCACGCTGCAATGGACAGGCAACCCGGGCGATTTTCAGGCGGGCCGTTAGGCGGACGGTCAAGCGGTTGCTTCGTGTCGGTCATGCGAATGTGCCTCCTCAACGAGAACACGGTCGTGGCGCGGCATCAGCGGCGCACGCTGCACAAACCAGACGAAGCCGGCGATCCACAGCCCGCCGACTGCCAGCGGGGCCACAATATCCATCCAGTGGACGGTGAAATCGGCGGGGTGCAGCGCCGGCGCAATCAGCCAGAAGAGATGGACCAGGTTGGCCGTCAGCACCAGCGCCGCCACCCAGGCCAGCCGTCGAATGTCCTGTTTCACGCGGCGCGTGAGCAGCACGGTGAAGAGGACGGCGAAGTGAAAGAGCAGCAGGCTGTAGATCACCCAGCGCCAGCCGCCATCCAATCGGGCGATGTACCAGACCACTTCTTCGGGCAGGTTGGCCGACCAGATGATCAGGTATTGGATGAAAGCCATGTAGCTGGCCAGGATCACACTGGTGAGCAACAGATTGCCCAGGTGTGAAAGGTGCGTGTCGGTGAGCACGTCGGCGTAGGGCCGGCTACGGGCCAGCAGCGCCAGCGCGATGATGGCGAATGAAATCGCTGCCGTCGCCTGCCCGCTGGCGATAAGTGCGCCGAAGATGGTGGAATACCAGTGTGGCTCCATTGACATGATCCAATCCACCGAAGCGAAGGTGATGGTCAGCCCGTACATCAGGAAGCCAGGGCCGCTGAGCACACGCAGCCGCCGTGCGATGGTTGGTTGCTCGGCGACTGCGGCGCTGTCTTGGCGGATGGAGTAGCGGCGCAACGCCAGGGCCAGCCCACCCCAGAGGACAAAGTAGAGCAGGCTGCGCCCCCAGAAAAAGAGATCGTTGAGGTAGGGCGCTTTGTGCTGCAAGATGGCGTCCTCAACCACGAGGGTGTCGATAGACCAGGGAAAGAGCAGCTCCATCCCAAAGAAAATCGGGATGAAGAGCAACGCCAGCGGCGCGATGAGCAGCGTCCCCGCCTCCAGCAACCGCCGGATCGAGAGGCTCCAGCGCCCGCCCGCCAAAAAGTGGACGAGCAGCCAGATCAGGCAGCCCAGGCTGATCCCCAGCCAGAAGAGCAGCGCCATCCAATACGAATGGAAAAACTGCGCCCCGTCCAGCCACCAGCCCAGCGCGCAGAGGACAAGGCCCACCACGGCAACGAGTGCGGATGTGCGTTGGATGCGGTTCAAAACGTCGACTGTGTGCGTCATAGTTAGTTGTTTTCTCAAAGTAGAGATTAGGCGATTAAGGGATTGGGCGATTAGGGATCGCGCAGGGCTGGTTGGTTGTGTTGTCGTGTGTTGTCTTTGAGAGTAGAGATTAGGCGATTAAGGGATTGGGCGATTGGGGATCGTGTTTAGATTGTGAATGGATGCTTCGTTTGTCGAGACGCACGCAAAACGACAGGCCATCCTCAACGCGACAACAAAAAATCGCCTAATCTCCCAATCGCCCAATCTCTTCTTCGGTCAAGTCCGCCGTCGGCGCGTTCTGGCTATATTGCAACGCCCGCACATAGGCGATGATGGCCCAGCGGTCGTCAGGACGGATGCGGGAGCGGTAGCTGTACATGGCCCCGAAGCCGTTGGTGATGACGTCGAAATAGTAGCCGACGGGGGCGTTGCGCAGCCGTTCTTCGTGGAACGAGGGCGGCGGCGAAAATCCGCGCTGCACGATCATGCCGTCGCCGTAGCCCGCATAGCCATGACAGGGCGCGCAGAAGATGTCATAGCGTTCCTGCCCCCGCTCCAACACCTCCAGCGTCACCGGGAAGGGGAAGGTGTCGGTCAGTTGACCGTCCACATTTCCATCAAAGCGATGTGTGTCATCGCGCAGCAAACCGCGCGCCACCGTCCCTTCTACCAAATTGCGCGACGCCTTACCGTCCTCAAAAAAGGTGCTCGGCTCCAACGGCTCATAACGCGGCTGATCGCTCATCTGTCCACCGCAGGCGGCGCAGAGGAAAAGGATCAGGATGGGGAGGGCGAATCTGGTTGCTTTCATAGTTGGTCCGTTGGGCGTGGAGATTAGAGATGGGAGATTGGAGATTAGAGATTAGAGATTAGAGATTAGAGATTAGAGATTGGAGATTGGAGATTAGAGATTAGAGATTAGAGATTGGTTGGTTGTGGATTTGTTGGGCGGTTCAAGTGGCGATTAAGCGATTGGGCGATTAGGAGATTTCAGATCGTCAACACGATCCCCAATCGCTTAATCGCCTAATCTCGCCTTACCCTGAATCATCCCCACCTTCCCACCCCATCCTCTACCAACCAATCTCTAATCTCCAATCTCCAATCTCCCATCTCTAATCACTTCTCCACCTCATAAACTTCCGCCGCGCCCATCGCCTCTAAAAAGTGACGGGTTTCGACGCGGTCGAAGTGTGTGTCTTCGGCCTGGATGCAGAGATAGAAGCGGTCGCGGGAAGCGGCGGCGAATTCGGCCACGTTGAAAACCGGGTGATAGGGCTGCGGTAGGCCGTTGAGGGCGAACATGCCCAGCACCGCCGTGATCCCCGCCACAAGGATGGTCACCTCGAAGGTGACGGGGATGAACGACGGCCAACTGGCGTACGGTCGCCCGCCCACGTTGAGCGGGTAGTGGATCGTGGCCGAGTACCACTGCATCAGCAGCGCGCCCAGCCCGCCCATCACCCCGCCGCCGAGGACAATCAAAGGCAGCCGCCGGTTGGTGACGCCCAACAGCCGCGCCAATCCGTGGACGGGGTAGGGTGTGTACGCTTCGATGCGCGCATAGCCGCGGTTCACCGTCTCCTGAGTGGCGGCGAAGAGGGCGTCGGCGTCGGTAAATTCGGCCAGCAGCCCGTAGATACCCTCTTCTTCAATTTCTGAAAGTGAAATGCGGTCACCTGTGGGCGAGGTATCTGGTCGGTCATGACGTCTCCCGGTCGATGGCAGGGGCAGGTTCGCCCTGTTCCTCGGCCACCAGTTCACGCATCTCGAAGATCGAGATCATGGGCAGCAGGCGAATAAAGAGGAAAAGCAGGGCGAAGAACATGCCGATGGTGCCGATGTACATAGCCCAGTCCCAAAAGGTGGGGGCGTACATGCCCCACGCCGCCGGGATGAAATCACGGTGCAGGCTGGTCACCACGATCACAAAGCGTTCCAGCCACATGCCGATGTTCACCACAATCGAAATCACCCACAGGATCGCCACGTTGTTGCGCATGCGCCGCGACCAGAGCAACTGCGGCAGCACCACGTTGCAGGTGATCATGGCCCAAAAGGCCGGCGCGTACGCTCCTAGCGCGCGGTTGACCATCATGAACCACTCAAATTCGTTGGCGCTGTACCAGGTGAAAAAGACTTCGAAGAGATAGCCGTAGCCCACAATCAGGCCGGTGGCCAGCATCACCTTGGCCATGTTGTCCAGATGGCGCATGGTGATAAAGTCTTGTAGCCCGAAGGCCTGCCGCAGGGGAATCGAAATCGTGAGCACCATAGCAAAGCCGCTGAAAATCGCCCCGCCCACAAAGTACGGCGGGAAGATCGTCGAGTGCCAGCCGGGGATCACAGCCACGGCAAAGTCAAGACCGACGATGCTGTGCACCGAGATCACCAGCGGCGTGGCCAGCGCGGCCAGGATGAAGTAGGCGCTCTGGTAGCGTTCCCAGTGGGCGGCGGCGTTGCGCCATCCCATTGCAAAAAAGCCGAAGATCCACTGGGCGTAGCGGTTGGTGGAGCGGTCGCGCAGTGTGGCCATGTCGGGCACTAGGCCGGTGTACCAGAAGAGCAACGAGATCAGCGCGTAGGTCGTCACCGCGAAGACATCCCACACCAGCGGGCTGCGCCACTGCGGCCACAGCGCCATTGGGTTTGGGTAGGGCGTCAGCCAGTAAAAGAGCCACGGTCGGCCCAAGTGCAGCAGCGGGAAGATGGCGGCGCTGGCCACGGCAAAGAGCGTCATCGCCTCGGCAAAGCGGTTGATCGACGTACGCCACTCCTGGCGCAGCAGCAACAGGATCGCCGAGATGAAGGTCCCCGCGTGGCCGATGCCGATCCACCAGACAAAGTTGATAATGGCAAAGCCCCACGCCACCGGAACGTTAATGCCCCAGATGCCCGTCCCCCGCAGCAGCAGCCAGGTGATGGCATAAAAGAGCACCATCGTCAGCAAAAAGCCGATGCCAAAGCCCACATACCACCAGCGCGGCGTCTTGCGCGTCAGCACAATCGCGCTGATCTTGTCCGTCACCGAGCCGTAGGTGTGGCCAGGCGCAAGGACAGGGGTGGGTTGGGATGGGGAGGGAGGTTTCGTTGCATTGGGTTTCGTTTCCGGTAGGTAACGAGTAAGGAGTAAGGAGTAATGAGTAAGTACTCTGTAAACTAAGTTTGTTGATAGTTTGTGTTGTCCGGATTGACACGTTGGTAGTGAGAACTCATCTTGTGTCTGGCATCAGAAACAGAAAACTGCCAATCAATCTGAATGCGTTGGGCATCGCGTTGTTCGACAATGGCAAGCACTTCTGTCCGTAACAACTCAAGCGTCGGAATGCGTCGATTCAGACATTGCCGTGAAATCGCCGAAAACTCAATCTCAATCATATTGAGCCAACTGGCGGACTTGGGCGTGTAGTAGAAGTCAAACTTCTGAGCCAGTGCAAAGGCCTGCTCCGCCGGCAAATGGTGGTAAAAAGACGCCGCCGAATGTGTATTTAGATTGTCCTGCACGAGTCGAATCGTCTGTGCCTCCGGCCAGCGAGCGGCAATTGCCTGACAGAAGTGGGTGTACTCCACCATGGTGCGTTGTGGATAGACCTCAGCGAGACGCTTTCCCGTCAACGGTTCGATGGCTGCAAGCAAAGCACAGGAACCATGCTTGATGTAGGCGTAGTGTTCCTTGCGCACACGACCCGATTGAGGCGGTATCGGTTGGAGTGCATCGCCGATCAAGAAGCAAGGTCGCTCGTCAAAGCAGATGACTGGATGCAGTGGGTCATATGGCTGTGCATAAAGCCAGAGCAGACGTTCCATCTGCGCCAAGAAACGAGCATCCACTTTGCTAATGCACCAGGTTTTCTTCAGGTGTGGCTTGAGTTCGTTTTTTTAAGAATCTTACCCACCTCAGTGTGTGAGATACGCTCACAGTAACCGAGTTCAACCACCTTGTCTGCCAGCAAGCGTAGGCTCCACTGACTGTGACCTGCCGGCGGTTTGCTACATGCCAGGGCTGTGATTTTCGCTCGCTGTTCTCCCGTAATCTGGGGCGGACGGCCTGGGCGAGGCGCATCTTCGAGACAAGCAAGACCTTTCTGCTTGTAGTTGTCTCTCAATGTGCTCATGGTCTGAATCGACACGCTGGTCGTTTCCGCTACGGCCGTCAGTGTCTTCCCACGGTCTAGTTCCAGTAGTCCTATGGCTCGCCGGTAGACTGTCGCTGATGACTTACCTTTTTTCACCAATGCCTCTAGGGCATCGCGTTCCTCTTGTGTCAGTTGTATGTGTGGTTGTCTCATATCTTGAGCATGCACCATCCTCAAGATATTTTCAAACCTTTTCGTTTACAGAGTAGTAAGGAGTAATTCGTTAACACAGGATCGTTCGATTGGCGGCGATCCTCGCTCAACGAATTACTCATTACTCCTTACTCATTACGATTCTCCACCGCCGCCAAATAACTCGTCCGCGGCTGCGTGCCCAGTTCTTCCAGCATGCCGTAGTTGAGCGGATGGGCTTTGTGCTGGGCGACATGGCTTTCTGGGTCGTTGATGTCGCCGAAAATGATGGCCCGGGTCGGGCAGGCTTGTTGACAGGCGGTGCGCACCTCGCCGTCTCGGATCGGGCGGTTTTCGATGTCGGCTTCGATGCGGGCCTGGTTGATGCGCTGCACACAGTAGGTGCACTTTTCCATGACGCCGCGGCTGCGCACGGTGACGTCGGGATTGCGAAACATTTTGAGCAGCTCAGATTCGTCTTCGACGTACTCCAGAAAGTTGAAGCGACGCACCTTGTATGGGCAGTTGTTAGAGCAGTAGCGGGTGCCCACACAGCGGTTGTAGATCATCTGGTTCAGCCCTTCGGAATCGTGGACGGTGGCGGCGACGGGACAGACCGGCTCGCACGGCGCTTTTTCGCAGTGCATGCAAGGGCGCGGCTGAAAGTAGGTGCGCGGGGGCAGCGACTTCGCCTTCGAAATAGGTGTCTATCTTGATCCAGTGCATCTCGCGCCCGTTGAGGACGCCATCCTTGCCCACGGTGGGGATGTTGTTTTCCACCATGCAGCCGATCACACAGGCATTGCAGCCGATACACGCCCCCAGGTCGATGGTCATGCCCCAGGCGTTGCCTTCGTAGACGTACTCCGGGTAGAGCGACGGCGGCGCGCCTTCAAAATGGTGCTTGCCGTGGGCAAAGTCGGGGTGTTCCTGGAATTCGGCCAGCGTGCCCACGCGCACCAGATCGCGGCCTTCCAGGGCGTAGTGGTTCTGCACCGTCGCCAGTGGATAGGTTTCGCCTGTTTTGCGCAGTTCGAGGCCGTCGCCAAAGTAGAGCGCATCGGACGTGCGCAGGGCGTAGGCGTCGACACCGAGATTCTGGCTGAGTGGGTTGGGCCAGCGGTGCCCGTAGCCCAAGTAAAGGGTGACAGAATCGTCGGCGTGGCCCGGCAGCACGAAGACGGGCGCATTCAGCCTGCGTCCGCCGCGGGTCAGCTCCACCACATCGCCGGTGGCCAGGCCCAACCCCTGCGCCGTGGCCGGGCTGAGCAGCGCGGCGTTGTCCCAGGTCAACGTAGAGAGGGGTTTGGGCAACTCTTGCAGCCAGGGGTTGTTGGCAAAGCGCCCGTCGTCGATGCACGGATCGGCGCGAAAGTTGATCTCCAGCGACGTGGGCTGCAACGGCAGCGGATCGCCCAGCGCCGTGGCCAGATCGGCGGCGATGTTCACCTCCACCGCCGGCTGGGTGGTCCCCGCGATGATGCCATCGTGGAGGGAACGTCGCCAGAAGTGCTCAAAATCGGGCGCGGGCGGCTCGGTCAATCCCTCAAAAAAGCTCTGCCACTTCTGCGCCACAATGTCGAAACTGGTGCGCGGCGTCGATCCGCTGAGCGCGGTCAGCACTTCGTGGGCGGTGTGGCTCTGAAAAAGCGGCTCAATCAACGGTTGTACGATGCTGGCAGTGCCGTCGAAGGCGCGGGCGTCGCTCCACGATTCCAGGTAGTGGCTGGCCGGAATGTGCCAGCGGCAGTGGGCCGATGTCTCGTCGAAATAGAGGCTGTGGTGGACAGTCACCGGCACCTGGTCGAGCAGGCCGGCGAAATCCAGGTCTGCCGGCGCGGTGAAAACGGGGTTGGCGTCGAGGATGACCAGGGTGTGGACGGCGCCGGCGGCGATCTCTTGGGCCAGGGCGGCCAGGGATTCGCTCTGGATTTCGGGCTGGGCTTCGACGGGTTCGGTGAAGTAGACGGTGCTGCCGATGTTGCCCAGGGCGTTGTTGATGGCGTAGGCCAGGGCGTGGATGGCGGGCGGCTGTGCCTCGCCGGCGATGACAAGGCCCGCCCCGCTGTGCGCGGACAACTCTTCGACGGCGGCATCGATCCAGTTGTTGAGATCCGTGGGCAGATCCACGGCAGCGACGCCCAGGCCCAACCGATTGGCCACGGCGCGAGCCAGCAGGCCAACCTGATCGGCGCGCATGGCGATGCGGTAGTCCGCTTTGGCCCCGGTCAGGGTGGGGGTGCTTTCCACGGCGTAGAGGCGGTTCATCTCTGCAAGGCCGGCCGAGACGCGGCGATTGTCGATAAATTGGCGGGCGTAGCGCAGGCTCCCCGGCAACGAAGACAGAAAGTTGGCGTCCAATGCCAGGATGCGCCACGCTTTGCTCAGATCGTAGACAGGGTTGAGCGGGCGACCGAAGGCCAGTTGCGTGCCGGCGCGGATATTGTCGAGGCCGGTGGGTTCGTATTGGTGCCAGCGCGCCTGTGGATAGGTTTCGAGCAACTGCCCAATCTGCGCCGCCAGTGTGGGCGATGTCACCGTCTCGGTGAGCAGACGGAAGCCGGCGCCGCCGTCGGTAAGTGTGGCCATGTGGGCGGCGAGGGTATCGACAAAGGTATTCCACGTGCGGATCTGTCCATTTTCGGTGAGCACTTCGGCGCGGTCGGGATCGTAGAGGCCCAGGACGGAGCCTTGCATGAAGACGTCGGTGGCGCCCAGGCTGTCGGGGTGATCGGGGTTGCCTTCCACTTTGGTGGGGCGGCCCATGTGATTTTCCACGAGCACGCCGCGGGCGTAGCCGTTGTGCGGCATGGCCGATGCAAAAAAAAGCGGCTTGCCCGGCACAATCTCTTCGGGCGCTTCTACGTAGGGGACGATGGGTTCGCGCGGCGGCTGGGTGGTGCAGCCGGCCAACCCCATCATCGCCAACGACGCCCCCATCAACTTGAGGAAGGAGCGCCGATCGGCGTTGAACGAGAAACTTTGATTCGGATATTCCTGCGCCAGCAGTGCTCGGAATTCCTCAGTGTCGGCCACTTCTTCCAGGCTGCGCCAGAAGCGGCGCGGGGAGGTCGGTTGGTTTGGGGTCATATTGGGTAAAGAGATGAATGATGAATAAAGATTGGGTCGACGAAGTGTTTTCGTCTGTCGTAGCCCCACGCAATTTGCGTGGGGGGCGTTGAGGGCGGGATCATCTCCTTTGGCGCGCACTTCGTCGAGTACATCTTTCACTTTTGCCTTTTGCACTTTGCCTTTTGACTTTTGCCTTCTCTTCTTCACCGATGACAGATATAGCAATCCGACAATCGTTCGTGTTCGATGCCGTATTCGGCCAACAGTTGCTGGCCGACCTCGTTTTGATCAGCCGCCGGTTGCCATTGCATGTTGAAAATCTCCTCTGGCGGGCGTACATTGCGCGCCGGGTTGCGGTGACATTCCAGGCACCAGCCCATTGTCATCGGCTCGGCTTTGGCCATGAGCGGCATGTTGCTCACATCGCCATGACAGGACGAGCAGCCGATGCCGTTGTTCACATGCGCGGCGTGGTTGAAGTAGACAAAGTCGGCCACGTCGTGGACACGCGCCCAGGCCAGCGGGATGCCTGTCTGGTAGCTCTGGCGCACCGGTGCGAGCATGGGGCTGTCCACCCAGATCTGGGAATGGCAGCTCATGCACGTGTGGGTAGGCGGAATGCCGGCAAACGACGATTCCTCGACCGCGGTGTGGCAGTAGCGGCAATCAATGCCCAGGCTGCTGACATGGTGTTCGTGGCTGAATTGCACCGGCTGTGGATGCACCACGCCCACCTGTGTTTCATAAGGCGACCGGTAGTAGAAGTAAAGCAGCGTCAAAATCGCGCCTACGATCAAAATCGAGCCGAAAATGGTGACCCTTGCCAGTGCATTTGTGCTTGGGTGAAAGATCTGAGACACACTGCCATCCTGTTGAAAGAAGTGATTGGGGATTAGGGATTGGGGACTGGGGATTGGGGACTGGGTCAGAACTCTCCTCTGCCCCAATCCCCCAATCCCTAATCACCAATCCCTAATCACCAATCCCTAATCACCAATCCCTAATCACCAATCCCTAATCCCTAATACCAGCTTACGAATGCGTTCCTGTACCGTCGAACCCAGAATTTCGGTGATATCGCTCTCGCCCTTGGCCAGCGCCTGCATCAGGTTTTCTGCATAATCGGGTTTCAGGAGGGGCGGCATGGGCAATTCGTTGTGATCGACCACGGCTTCGACGACGACAGGGCCTGGTGTGGACAGCGCCTCACGCAACTGTTGGCCACAGGTGGCAGGATCTTCGATGGCGACGCCGGTGATGCCGAATCCTCTGTCAACTGTGGCGAAGTCGATCGGTTCAAGCTCGCAGCCGTATTCAGGGTTGCCGAGGAAGAGCATCTGTTCCCAGCGGATCTGGCCTAGTGTGTTGTTCTTGAACACGATCATCTTCACAGGCAGGTTGTATTTCACACAGGTTGCCAGCTCGCCCAGGCTCATGGTGAAACCGCCGTCGCCGATGATGGCGACACACTGCCGTTCAGGAAAGGCTAGCTGCGCCGCCATGGCATAGGGCAGGGCGCACGCCATGCTGGCCAGGTTGCCCGAGACGGCGTGTTTCTGATCCTTGCGCGCATGGATGTAACGCGCCCACAAACTGGTGATGGTGCCCGAATCGCAGGCGATGACGGCGTCGTCGTCGAGCAGTTTGTTGAGTTCGTGGGCCACAACCTGCGGTTTCATGGGCTTGTCGCGCCGCGATCCCCGCTCTTGCAGCCGTTGTCGCCAATCCTGCATAGAAGCCTGTGCTTTCTCTAAAAAGGATCGATCCTGCTTGTTTTTGAGCAGAGGCAGCAACGCCTGCAACGTATGCTTGCTGTCGCCGATTAGCGGCACCTCGGTGGGGTAGCGCAACCCGATGCGCGCCGGATCGATGTCGATCTGCACTGTGCGCGCCTGCCCGGGTTTGGGTAAAAATTCCATATACGGGAAGGACGAACCCACCCAGAGCAGCGCATCACATTCTTGCAGCGCATCTTGCGAAGGCACAGTGCCCAGCAGGCCGATACCGCCGGTGGTGTAGAGGCTGTCGTCGGGGACGACGGCTTTGCCCAGCAATGCCTTGACGATGGGCGCGCCCAGGATTTCGGCGACGCCTTCCAATTCCTCGCCGGCGCCGTATGCCCCGCTGCCGCAGAGGATCACAACCTTTTGGGCCTCGTTGAGCAGCGCCGCCGCCTGTTGCAATGCATCGTCGTGTGGAATGGTGCGCGGACGGGTGAAGACATTCGACGTGTGCCCCGGCTGGTAGCGCATCGACGTTTTTTCTTCGTCGATCTCCATTTCCTGAAGATCAACTGGGATGGTGATGTGGGCTACGCCGCGCAGCCCAAGCGCATGGCGACAGGCCAGATCGGTGACCGATAGCCGCGAACTGTAGGACAAGCAATCGGGCCGACGCCGGTTATGGAGAATCATAGATAATTGCTTAGGTGCCTCTACCCTACACTGTTGCAGACAAAAGTGGGATAGGGAGAGACATAGACAAAAGGTATAGAACGCGACACATTGAGTAAGATTCTATCCTGAAATTCACAGCAGCCCGACGCATCATGCCAATGTAGAGCAGACGCATGGCTGCGCACTGTAATTTCAGGATAGAGACTAAATGAAAAGGTTCGACTTTGCCGCCGGGATGGAGTACGATTAGGACAATGCCGTCGGGGCGCCCACGCCCAACACCGTTCGGACAGCCGCCATGAAACCTCTGCTGATCCTCGCCGACGATTTGACCGGCGCGGCCGATAGCGCCGCCCGCTGCCGCCATGCCGGTTTCGCCGCTACCATCTTTCTACAGCGCCCCAACCACCCTTGCCCGAAGGGGTGATCGCCTTCACGTCGGATTCGCGCCATCTTGCCGCGGACGCCGCCGCCGCACGTGTGCATACTGTCTCGGCGCCGCTGTCGGCTCTCGACGCCCGCTGGTACAAGAAGATCGATTCCACGCTGCGCGGCAATCTGGGCAGCGAATTGGATGTATTGCTCGATCTAGGCATAGCCTCCGGCGCGCTGATCTGCCCGTCCTTCCCCGCGCAAGGACGGGCGCTGATCAACGGCCTGCTGGTTGCGCCTGGCGCGCCGACGCAGATTCACCTGCCCACGCTGCTGGAGACGCAGAGCCGCCGCGCCGTGGCCCACCTTGTGCTCGATGACCTACGCTCAAACAGCGCAACACACAAACTGGGTGATTTGATCGCAAACGGGGCATCGTTGATCGTGGCCGACGCAGTGGATCACGCGGGATCTGGAATTGATCCTGGCGGCGGTGGAGGTTGTGGCGGCGGATGCGCTCCTGTGTGGCAGCGCCGGTTTGATCGGAGCCTGGGCCGAGCGGCAAGCCAGGGCAACGGCAAGATCCGCGCCGCTCCCCCAATCCACAACACGCGCTGGAAAATTCAAGTTGCCTGCTGGTGATCGGCAGCGGCAGCGGCATGGCGCAACGGCAGATCGAAACCTTGTTGGCTCAGCGCGCCGTGACGGCGTGGACGGTGCAACCTGGCGCGGCCAATGCCGGCGCAGGCGATACCATGCTCCTTCGTCTGCCGCCGCCCGCACCAGGGACTTTGTTGGACGGTCCACAGGCGCGGGCATTGGCCGAACAACTGGCCGCCGCCGCAGCGCAGGTGATCGCGCGCACAAGGCCGTCGATCCTTATCCTCAGCGGCGGCGACACGGCGGTGCACGTCCTGGCGCGATTGGGCATTGAGCGGCTGGCGGTGCTCAGAGAACTACTGCCCGGCATGCCTCTCTGCGCCGCTGTCGACAGCCAGGGCCGCGGCTACAGGATTGTCCTAAAACCCGGTAGCTTCGGGCAGGACGATACGTTGATCACGTTGATGGAACTCAGCAGAAGATGATCCACGAAGGCACACAAAGATACACGAAGTGCAGAATAGAACGCGGATTAGGCGGATTGAGCGGATCAAAGCGGATTTTGTCTGAATCCGTCAAATCCGCTCAATCCGCCCAATCCGCGTTCTATCTCTGAATCCTTCTGCAAATCCTTTTAATCTGTGAAATCTGTGGATAAATTCTCTAATCTCACTGGAAAAGTAAAGGTGGCTGCGCATGAACGAACGGGAACGTTTTGTGGCGACGATGCACTATCAGCCGCGGGATCGCGCCCCAATCTCGGATTTCGGCTTTTGGGACGAGACGCTGCCCATCTGGCACGAGCAGGGTTTGCCCACCTGGGTGGAGCGGGAGAATGCGTCGGATTATTTTGGGGTGGATTTCGGGATTGAGTGGGCGACGAAACCGGTGGGGGTGAGTGTGGGGCTTGTCCCCGAATTCGAGGAGTTGACGCTGGAAGATCGGGCGAATACGAGCTACGCCAGCAAAAGGACGGTGTGCGCGTGCTGCGGCGCAAATTCATGGGCTCGATCCCGCACCCCGAAAGCCACCTGCTCACCGATCGGGAGAGTTGGGAGAAATACTACAAGCCGCTGCTCGATCCCGACAACCCGGCCCGCTACCCGGCAGATTGGGACGAACGGGTGAAGGTGTGGAAAGATCCCAACCGTCCATATTTGGCGGCGCTGTCGGGCGGCAGCCTCTACGGCTGGCTGCGCAACTGGATGGGCATGGAAAATGTGTCGTATCTGGTCTACGACGATCCCAGGCTTTTCGAGGAGATGGTGACGACCATCGCCGACTGCATCATCGGCACGCTGACACGTCTCCTCGAGACAGGCGGCCACTTCGACGGGTGCAGCATGTGGGAGGATATGGCCTACAACGCCGGTCCACTCCTCAGCCCGGCCCATTTCAAGCGCTATCTTGTGCCCCAATACCGGCGCATCACCGATCTGCTGCGCCGGTACGGCGTCGATGTAATCTGGCTGGATTGCGACGGCAACATCGAAAAGCTGATCCCGCTGTGGCTGGATGCAGGCGTCAACTGTATGTTCCCGCTAGAGATCGGCACGTGGGGCGCGGATCCTGTGCGTTATCGCCGCGAATACGGCAAGGATCTGCTCCTGATGGGCGGCTTCGACAAGCACATCCTGGCGCAGAGCAAAGACGCCATCGCCGCCGAAGTGGATCGCCTGGCTCCGCTGGTGGAAGAAGGGGGCTACATCAGCTTCTGCGATCACCGCGTGCCGCCGGATGTGACGTTGGAGAACTACGAGTTCTTTCTAGAAAAAGCGCGGGAAGTGTGGGCGAAGGGGATCAACCTGAAGAAAAGGAGTAATGAGTAATGAGTAAGGGTAGAGTTTGGCTCGTCAACAAACATCATTGACGAGCCAAACTCTACCCTTACTCATTACTCATTACTCATTTTTACGCATACTGCTTCGCCGGCTCCAACTGCCACGGGCTGTTCATGGTGCCGTCTTCAAAGGACAGGGGCACTTCGTCGACGATTTTGAGGCGGGGATGGGCTTCGACGATCTCACGCAGGTTGGGGCTGACGTAGAAGTGTTCCAGGCTCAGCGTGTCGCGGATGAAGACCATCTTGGCTTCGGCAGGTGGTTCGGCGCAGCCGCGCACAGCCACTTGCAGGGCGCGTTCGTCGTCGGCCATGGTGATGGGCAGGTGTGTGCGGAACATGCCGAAGATCCCCGACGTGATGGCGTTGGTGTAGGTGGAGATCCAGTCAATCTTCGAAAAGACGCGGGCCGTGGTGACGTTGGCCAACCCCAACCCGGCGATGTTGCCGTGGGTCGGCTCGGTGAGGTCGAGGACGGTGATGATGCCGGTGTCGACGTTGCCGAAGGCTTCGGGCTGGCGTGGAATCAACAAGCGGCTGATCACGTTCGTGTCCATGCCGGTGCCGCTGATGTTCTTGCCCAGTTGGCGCACCACCAGGATGTCGACTGTGTCGAATGGGATCTTGGCGATGTACTCTTTGGCCAGTTTGAGCAGTTTGACCTCTTTTTCGGTGCCGATCTCGTTGGCGCTCAGGCCGGCAATCAGCGCCGTATCCTCGTAGGCATTCTCCACCGGGCAGATTGCCCCGCGCAGGTTCGTATTCGCTTCGTAGATGCGCGCCGCCGGTTCCAGATAGCGCTGGAAGTTGCGCCCACCGCCGGCGTGCATAATCGACGCGCCATACTGCTTGCCCAGGCCGATCACCGCCATCTTCGACGGGCCGCTTTCCAGATGGCTGCGGAAGTCGGTGTGTGGCTTGATGCGGCTGACGAGGATGGCATGATCGGCGGCCATCGAGTCTTTGCCCTGATAGAGCACAGGACCGTTCTCGATCTGGCCGATGGCTTCCACTTCCATGCTGGCGCGCACTTCCACCCCCATTGCCTCGGCGGTGACGCCCAATCCTGCCAGGATCTCGATCTGTCCTTCGGCGGTGGCGCCGCCGTGGCTGCCCATCGCCGGCACAATATAGGGTTTCATCCCCGCGGCCTTGAGGTGATCAACGGCGGCGCGCATAATTTTGGGCAAGTTGGCGATGCCGCGACTGCCGGCGCCGACGGCGACACTGTCGCCCGGCTTCATAGCGGCCAGAATGCCGCTCTCTTGCAGCGCCTTGCCCACCTCGGCGTGAATGTCCTTGACGCGGGGCGTGTCGAATGTCTGCTCGACGGCCAGCAGCGTCTTGGGCAGCGGGGCGGGGAAACGCAGTTCTTCGATCTGTTCCAGTAGGTTCATGTGGGTCCTCTTTTTCAAAGTCAGACGACGGACGAAGGATGGTCCTGATGGCTGGGCAATTTGGGATTGAGAGATTGAGAGATTGAGAGATTGAGAGATTAAGAGATTGAGAGATTGAGAGATTAAGAGATTGAGAGATTGAGAGATTAAGAGATTAAGAGATTAAGAGATTAAGAGATTGAGCGATTAAGAGATTGGGCGATTGAGTGATTACTCTTTGTCCCCAATCCCCAGTCCCCAATCCCCAGTCCCCAGTCCCCAATCCCCAGTCCCCAGTCCCCAGTCCCCAATCCCCAATCACCTCTCCTGAATCGGGAAACGAATGCGATCCCCGGCGGCGATGCGCAGTTCGCCATTGGTGGAATCCCACGGCGGCGGTGCATCAAGGGTGTAGGTGTAGTCGCCGGGATCAAAGCAGCGCACGACAGATTCACTTCTCGGCACACGGAAGGTGACGTTCCACGAGTCACTGCGCCGGGTGAATGTGATGGTGATTTCGACGCCGAGCTGGTTCTCGAACAGGAAGCAGCCCAAAGCGGGATCAAGTCCTGAATCGTCGTCGGTGGCGCTCTCCGGCGTCGACGTTGCTGTGGGGGCGGCGGCGACGGGCGTATTGGTTGCCGGCGGCGTGGCTGTGGCCGGCGGCGGTGTGGCTGTCGGCGGTGCAGCCACGAGAGGAAGGCTGCTGCATGTCACATCAAAATTAACGTACTGTGCGCCGGCGGCCACCCAGCCTTGTACATCGTCAGGTGTGAGGACGTTAATCCACGAGCAGTCGCTGTTGCGCCCCAGGATCGTCAAGACGTCGCCTCGTTCCACCGCGGCGATGCGATCGAAAGCGGTGCCCGGCCCGCTGCGCACGTTAAGCCGGTCGGCGGCGACAACGGCGATGTCCTCATCGGCGGCTGTCGGCGTCGGCGTCGGCTCAGGAATGCGCGTCGGTGGGGTGCTGGGGCGCACAGGCGTGTCGAGCGGCGGAACGCCGACGATGTGGATGGTGTTGCGGAAAACGTCGAAAGCAATATCGGCCATCTCGGCGGGCGCAAAGAAGACGGCGAAGAGTACGGCGTCGATGTCTTCACTTTGTGTAATGAGGACATAAAGGTTTGTCCCTGCGCCGGGGCAATTGGTCCACGTGTCATAAATGCTGGCATAGGCGCGCCCGCTGAAGACATGTACCACTTCGCTGCGCTCGCCGCCGCTGCATTCCTCGCTGGGCAGTTCGAAGCTGTCGAGCACCTCGGTGGGGGCGATCCCCTCGTCCGCTGCCTGCACCACCACCAACAACCCCTGCTCCTCGATGTCCATCATCTCTTCGCTCGCCGCGGCCATCACGGTGAATGTACCTTCGGCCTCGTCGAGTTCCGTCTCCTGGCTCGGCCATGCCGATGGCAACAGCGCCCTCAGGTAGTCGGATTCAAACCAGTAAAAGGTGGGCGCATCGCTTTCGGCTGCATTGCCCAATCCACCAGAAGCGCCCTGCTCCGGTGCAGGTGTGGGCGTGCTGCGTTGTTGTGGTGCCGCGGCGGAAACCGTCTGCTGAGTGGGCAGCACAACCAACAGCCCCAACAATATACAAACAACCATGATGCGTTGCACAGGTCTCCTCCTGAGTGAGGGCAATCGAAACCAGGAGTAAAGGTAGAGCAGGCCTGGCCAAAATCAACTGTCTGCCACGACGAGACATGCTCTCCCCTTACTCATTACGCCTTACTCGTTTCCTAAGGTTCCAACACGACCTTCACCAGATCAATCTCTCCCGATGCCAACTGTTTGAAATAAGCCGGCCCTTCGGCCAAAGGGACGACTTTTTCGATCAGCGGCTGCACGTCGATGCGTCCGCTGGCCATGGCTTGAATCGACTTGCCAAATTCGTAATCGGTGAAGGCGTAGGTGCCGCGCACGCTAATTTCGCGGGTGACCACCGACTGCATGTTGATTTCGATTATCTTGGCGCTGTTGCCGATCCAGGTGACGTTGCCGCCGTTGCGTGTGATGTCGATGGCCTGCTGTGCCGTGGCGCTGTAGCCCACAGCTTCCAGGGCGACGGAGACGCCGCCGCCGGTGATCTCGCGTACAGCGTCGACAGCGTTCTGTTCACCGGCGTTGATCACAATGTCTGCACCCAGTTGTTTCGCCATTTCCAGGCGGCGCGCCATCTTGTCGATAACGATAACGCGCCCTGCGCCCTTCAACTTGGCGGCCAGCAACACCAGCAACCCGATGGTGCCGGAACCGATAATGGCGACGTCGGTCATAATGTCCATGGGCGTGATTTGCACGGCGTGCATGGCCACCGCCAGCGGTTCACAGAGGGCGGCCTGCTGCCAACTCAACCCCGCAGGCTTGGCAAACAACTGTGATGCCTTGGCGGTGACACGGTCGGCATAGGCGCCGTTGACCTCAACGCCAAGCAGACGGCGGTGGGGCGACCAGTTCATTGGGATATTTTCGGGCGTGGGGCTGACGGAAAACATGGGCGATACCACGACTTCGTCGCCTACAGCGTAGTCGGAAACGCCTTCGGTGATTTCAGCGACGACGCCGGCAAATTCGTGCCCCATGATCATGCCAGGCCAGCGCCGTTCCTGTGCTGCCGGTGTAGCCATGCACATCGGAACCACAGATGCCGATAGCTTTGACGTCGATCAATACTTCGCCGGGTTTGGGTGTTGGTTCGGCCACTTCTTCCAGGGTCATTTCCCAGGGGCCTTTGTAGATCAGTGCTTTCATTGGGTTACCTGCTAATGCGGTGAGTGGGGATTGCGTTTCGCTTGAAGGGCAGTGGGACCAATCTGTGCACGCTTCTGGAATCGTAAAATACTGTGCAGAGATTAGGTCAATAGTGGCACTTTCCGTAGAAAATGTCAATTGTAACGGCAAAAACTAGGTATATAATGGGTTAGTAAGTTTTTGCCTATATGGCGCTTAGGGTGACTGAGTTAGATTCTATTACAACTTTCAGGCATTGCTCTGAATGAGGTTTGGCACCTGGCCCTGACAGGATGGGTACGTCGCCACTGATGTTTTTCATCAAAATGTTTAGTTTTAGTCGTTAAAGGCTTATCAAATGAGGCGTTGGCCGCTTCGGTACCAATTGTGGATGTTGGTTTTTGTGGTAGTTGTGCCACTGGTCGGGTTGTTGACGCAAACTGCACTTTCAGAAGTGAGTGCAAGTACACAACGTGTCAGTGAGCAGAATCTTCGGCTGGCACAACTAATGGGCACGACCATTGATACCTTTGTGCACGAGCAGGAGCGTCACCTGGCGGCGATTGCCCAGCGCCCTGCCATTCAACAAATGGATAAGGCATCCTGTGACCCCATTCTATTGGAGTTCCCCAAACTCCATCCGATTTATTATGGGGTGGCTGTCCTTGATATGGCGGGCAATGTGATTTGCTCGTCCAATCCCAGTTTGGTGCATTCAAATACCTCAAGGGCCAACGTGCCTTTCTTTCAAGAGCCTCAAGGCAACCGATCTTATCAAATTGGCGAACTCCAGACACTGCCCGGAACTGGTGAGCAAGTAGTAGCTCAGATGTATCCTATCTACACAGCAGCAGGCGAAAGGATCGGCACACTCGGCGCACCCATCTATCTGAATCGTCTCGGTGAAATTCTCGAAAACAGTCACCTTCCTAGCGACACCGTTGCCACGTTGATCCATAAAAATGGCACAATTCTGGCGCGCTCGTTCGATAACGACAGGTGGAACGGTGTGAATGCGAGTGAACTGCCCGTCGTGCGTTCTATGCTAACAGCGGATAGCGGTTGGGCGCGCGGGGTTGGCGTGGGCGGTGTGGAACGGCTTTACGGTTATACCAGTGTGGCAGGAACGCCCTGGTACGTCTACGTCGGCACGTCGATGGATGCGGTCTATGCTTCGACACAGCGGTTGTTGTTCTACAACCTGGCCTGGGGCGCTTTGCTAATCAGCCTGGCTTTGACCTTTGCGTTTGTGATCAAACGGAACATCGAGCAACCCATCGGCGCGTTGGCCGGCACTGTACGCGCTATTGCCCGTGGCGAAAGCAGCCAACGCGCCGACGTTTCCGGCCCGGCAGAGATTGCAGACGTTGCCGCCAGTTTCAACGCCATGCTAGAGACCCTCAAGACAGCCGATCAGGTGCTGCATGAAAGTGAAGATCGTTTTCGTGGCGTGATGGAAAACTCACAGGATGCCATGTATCGGCTGGATCTTCAGTCTCTGCACTATGATTACATCAGCCCGGTCATCTCAACGATTCTCGGCTATGATGTAGAAGAAATCATGAGCCTGTCCTATCTGGACCGTGCCAGGATTCTGCATCCTGACGACAGGGATCGTGTCCTGGCTGCATTTGGAGAGGCGCAGGGTGCGCCGGGCACCGCACACTATCTTGAGTATCGTTGCCTGGACAAAAGTGGAAACATCGTCTGGTTTGGCGACAAATTCTCAATCCAATTCAACGACAACGGCATGCCCATTTACGTGGTCGGCGCGCAACGTGATATCACCAGCCAGAAGGATGCCGCCGAAGAAATTCATGCCTACGAAGAACGACTCCGGGTCATCATCGAAGCATCGCCCGATCTGATTCTCGTCGTCGATGAAGATGGCAACAACCTTCAACTCCTCACCCAGTCGCCGGATCTGATGCTCTTTTCTCCATCCCGAGTCAACGGTAAAGGATTGGCCGATCTCTTCCCGCCAAACGAGATAACGTCGCTGAAAGCGATTATTGACCAGGCTCTTTCTTCCGAGCAGCCCAAAACCATCGAATTCCCTTTGAAATACGATACACACCATTTCTGGCTTGAAGCACGCTCCGCTGTACTGAATCTGGATGAAAATGGCAAACGTCTGCTTTTGTTCGTGGTTCGTAACATCACAGAACGCAAAAACATTGAAGATGGGCTGCGCAAGTTTACCCGCGCCATTGAACAAAGCCCTGCTTCGGTGGTGATCACCAATGTAGAGGGCGTTATCGAATATGTTAACCCCAAATTCTGCCAGGTGACGGGCTATTCGACAGACGAAGTCATCGGCCAGAATCCTCGTGTCCTCAAATCCGGCTACCAATCGTCTGAGTATCACAGCGAGATGTGGCAGCAGATCACCGCCGGCAGTGAGTGGCGTGGGGAACTGTGCAATCGCAAGAAGAATGGCGAGCTGTTCTGGGAACAGGCGTCGATTTCGCCGATTAAAAGTGAAAGCGGCGAGGTGACCCACTATATCGCCATCAAAGAAGACATTACCGAACGCAAACGCATCGAAGATCAACTCCGCCAACAGGATCGGTTGGCGGCGGTGGGGCAGTTGGCCGCCGGCATCGCCCACGATTTCAACAACATCATGTCGGCCATCATCCTCTATGCGCGCATGTTGCAGCAATATGCCGGCCTAACCGAAAAGGATCAAGCGCGCCTCAACATCATCCACGATCAGGCGCAGCACGCCGTCAACCTGATCCGGCAGATCCTCGACTTCAGCCGCCGCTCTCTGGTAGAGCGTGGCCCCGTCGATCTGGTTCCCTTCTTCAAAGAGATGATCAAGCTTTGGGAACGTACCCTGCCCGAAAACATTCAGGTTACGTTTGATTATTCCGCCAACCAGTTCACTGTGAACGCCGACCCCACACGCTTGCAACAGGCGATGCTCAACCTGGCGCTCAACGCGCGGGATGCTATGCCTGACGGCGGCCTCTTGAACGTTTCGTTGCAGGCGGAAGTGATCTTGCCCGGGCAGACACCGCCTATCCAGGGGATGCAAGCGGGCGATTGGCTCTGTATCACCTGCACCGACAGCGGCAACGGCATTTCTCCCGATGTGCTGCCCCGCATTTTTGATCCATTCTTTACTACCAAAGATCCTGGCAAGGGCACTGGTTTGGGCCTGGCTCAGGTCTACGGCATTGTTGGTCAACACGATGGTTTCATCGATGTATATAGCGAACCCGATTTGGGGGCAACCTTCCGCATCTACCTACCACTAGAGTCTCAACTGGAGCGTTCCGAAATGCCTGCCACTACACAGACCCCACGCACCGGCAGTGAAATGATCATGGTTGTAGAGGATAACAACGTCAGTCGCGGCGCAATTGAAGATATCCTCGATTTGCAGGGCTATCGGGTTGTCACCGCACACAATGGTGTGCAAGCACTCTCGATTTACCGCGAACGTGGCGACGAAATCGACCTGGTGCTCAGCGACATGATCATGCCCGAAATGACAGGCCAACAGCTCTACTACTCGCTCAAAGCAGTTGATCCGTCCGTCAAAATGGTGTTGATGACGGGCTACCCGCTGGAAGATGAAGGACGCAAGTTGCTGGAACAGGGCCTCTTCGCCTGGCTACAGAAACCCTTCACCATCGACGCCCTTTCGGATGTCCTTTCCACGGCGCTCGATTTGCCGGTGAAACAACCACAACGGCTGTGACGATACAGGTTATGTAGGGGTTTGCGTGGGGCGGAAGCAGATGTTGCCTGATGGGCGAGGGCTGCTTCCGCCCCACGCAAACCCCTACGGCGTTCTATTTTGATGATCTCCCCTCGCCTTTCCACAAGATCCGCGCATCCGCTATAATTGGAACATTGACCATTCGCCTCCCCACCTGTCATTTCACCCAGAGAGGATCGAACAATGTTCCCCAACCTGAATACACCCAACATCGGCGTCAAGACCGATTTCGTAGGCACGCTCGACCTGGCCGCCAAACATGGCTTCCCCGGTGTTGACTTTTCCATCAGCGAAGCGCAGCAGATCGTAGCCGAACACGGCGTTGATCACATCTACCGGCTGCTCGAAAGCAAGGGGCTGCGCCTGGGCAGTTGGGGGATGCCCGTCGACTTTCGCAACGACGAGGCGAAGTTCGAGCAAGGGCTGGCCCTCCTCGATGCCCAGGCCGCCCTGGCCAAGGAACTCTGCTGCTACCGCTGCGCTACCTGGATCATGCCGTGCAGCGACACCCTGCCCTTCGCCGAAAACTACAAGATCCACCGCAACCGGCTGCGCGCCATCGCCGAAATCCTGGCCAAACACGAGATCCGCTTCGGCCTGGAATTTGTCGGCCCCAAGACGCTGCGCGACACACGCAAGCATCCATTCCTGCACAGCATCGACGGCATGCTGGCCCTCTGCGCCGACATCGACACCGGCAACATGGGCTTGCTTGTCGATCTCTACCATGTCTACACCAGCCACGCCACGGTGGACGACGTGCGCAAACTCAGCGCCGCCGATGTGGTCACTGTGCACATCAACGACGCCGTGGCCGGTCTGCCCATTGATCAACTGCTTGATCAGGTGCGCACACTGCCCGCCGAAACCGGCGTCACCGACATCGGCGGCTTCCTCAACGCCCTCAACGAGATCGGCTACGACGGACCCGTCACCAGCGAGCCGTTCAGCCAGCGTGTGCGCGATCTCCTCGCCCACGAGGCCGTGGCCGAAACCGCCGCCGCCATGCGCAAATCCTGGCAGATCGCCGGGCTTCCCTGGTAACTATTCAGAAATGATCCACAAAGGCACACGAAGAATCATGAAGAAAGACAGAGGAAGATCCACAGATTACACGGATTAAAAGGATTACCAGAAAAATCCTTCTGAAATCCTTCAAATCCGTGTAATCTGTGGATCTTCCTCTCTTCTCTTGCTTTTCTTCGTGTGCCTCCGTGGATCAGATTTCTCTCCGCTCCCGGAAGGAGTTTGACTATGAAGGCTGTTTCGTTTCCCAGCCCGCAGGCCGTGGAAATCATCGACATTGCCGAACCGGCGCCAGGACCCGAAGATCTGCTCATCGAGATTCAGTTTGCCGGCCTCTGCGGCTCTGATCTCAACATCTACCGCGGCCTCTACCCGCACACCAAATACCCGATCATCCCCGGCCACGAGGTGGGCGGCGTGGTGATCGGCAAGGGCGACGCAGTGCCGGCGACGTTCAACGTGGGGGATCGGGTGATGCTGTCGCCCTTTGTCGAGTGTGGCAAGTGCCCGTCCTGCCGGCAAGGACGCTACAACTGCTGCCAGAACAACCGCACATTGGGGGTGGAGCGCAACGGCGCCATGACGCGGCAGGTGATCTTCCCCTACCGCAAGGTTTACCGCAGCAACATCCTCACCACACGCGAACTGGCGCTGGTGGAGCCGATGAGCATCGGCAGCCACGCTGTGCAGCGCGCCCGCGTCACCGCGGAGGACACGGTGCTCGTCCTTGGCTGCGGCACCATCGGCATGGGCGTGATCCTGGCGGCGTTGCGCAAGGGCGCCACCGTCATCGGGCTGGATCTGGAAGATCGCAAGCTGGAGATGGCGCAACGTTTCGGCGTGGCCCACGTCATCAACCCCCAACGCCAAGAGCCGATCCAGGCCATCCGCGCGCTGACCAACGGCGAAGGCGCCGCCGTGGCCATTGAAGCCGTGGGCGCCGCCCCCACCTACCGCCTCGCCATCGACATGGTGGCCTACGCCGGGCGTGTGGCCGTGGTGGGCTACGCCAAGCAGGAGATCGCCTTCGACACCGCCATGTGGGTGCGCAAGGAATTAGACATCCTCGGCGCGCGCAATGTCCTCACCGAGTTCGCCGACGTCATCGCCATGCTCGAAGCCCGCGACAAACCCTACACCGATCTGATCACCGCCACCTATCCCCTGGAAGAAACCGGCCGCGCCTTCGCCGACTGGAGCGCCGCGCCCGGTGATTTCATCAAGATTCAGGTGGATCTGACGGTATAGTTAGAAAATGATCCACAGATTACACGGATTTAAAGGATTCAGAGTGATCCTCTGGAAATCCTTTAACTCTGTGTAATCTGTGGATCTTCTTCTTCTCTCTTCGTGTTTCTCCGTGTGCCTTCGTGGATCAACTTCTGGCTCTGTCAACGCGTGGCCGACGCCCAATCCGCCTCGAAGACCTCTCGGATCCGCGCATAGATCGTCGCGTTTTCCACCGCCAGCGCCACTTCTCGGTTCAACTTGTTGCTGATCTCCCCACCGTTGAGGCTGCCCACAATCGACCAATGTTCGCCGTCCACGTGCAGGATGCTGACTTTGGCGTGGATGCCCAGCCCCGTGGGGTTGCCGGTGCGCGCCTGGATGTCGATCCCTTCGGCGGCGGCGAGGGCGTTGACATAGGCCGCCGTCGCCGCGTTGCTGCGCAGGTTGGCCGTGTCGTCGAAGAAGCTGTCGAGCAGCAGCCGCACCGACGCGCCGCGACGGGCGGCGTCGATCAACGCCTGCAAGCGCGGGTTGGGATCGGCCACGGCGTTGCTGGTGGAATCTCCCCAAAATTTGTGTTCGTAAAGCTGCACCCAGTGGATCGTGTCCCCTGCCCCAGCCCGCGCCAGGAGCGCCAACAGCGCCGCATCGGGCCGCGTGGCGTTGTCCGGCGCGGTGAGGACGGCAAAACGCATCTCTCCCTGCGCGCCGACAGGCCCGGCGAATGGCGCGGGGATCCACACATCCCCTGGCGGCGTTTCAGGCACAAAGTCGGCGGGTGGACCGTCCAGCGCGGCGTCGAACGGGCGCAGATCGTAGGCCCAACCCGGCTGCCAATCAGCGGCGAAGATGCGTTCCAATTCGGCCACCACCGGCGCTGCATCGGTGGAAAGGTAAAAGCCGCGCCGTCCTTGCGGGGTGAGGTTGCCCTGCATCAGCGGCATGGCGTCGAGGGTGAAATTCTCGCTGCCCAGCAACGCCGTGCGTCCGTCTACGATGGCGTATTTGGCGTGGACAAACCGATAACGCGGACGGTAGCCGGGCGGCGCATCGTTGCGTTCGTCCATCCACAAGATTTCCACGCCTGCCGCCGCCAACTGCGCCAGGCACCAGCGTTGTAAATCGTCTACGCCGCCTGCCGGGGAACCGTCTACGAGCAGACGCACCTGCACACCCTGCTGCGCTTTTTCCACAAGCAATTGCGTTAACTGGGGATGCTCAAAGGTGTAGATCACCAGATCGATGCGTTCCGTCGCCGCGCCGAGGAAGGCGGCCACGTGCGCGTGCAGCCCATCCGGCCCGACGGCGACGGCGGTGTTCGCCCAACTTGATTGCATTTCAGGCTGAATCGCCTCTTGCCAGATCCGCCAACCGGGGAAAAAGACCTGCCGCCCCCAGGCCAGATCGTTGAGATCGCCGGCCCAGTCGGCGGCGTGGTCGCTGTCTACAGGCAACTGTGTGGATGGATCGATTTTGCGCCGCCACACCTGTCCTTGCGCGGGGATGACGCCGCGGTTGTAGATCTGCGCCGCCGCGCCGCCCCAACCTGTGGCGGTGGTGGAGGTGTTGCCGTAGAGCAGCGTGTCGATCACGGCGCCGTCGGGGGCGAGGAGTTGGAGCACACCGCCGCTGTTGGTGAGAGCGGGCACGCCGCCCCCCAGATTGGGGATGTTGGGATCGCTTTCCGTCCACTCGCAGGCAGGCGCAAAGCCGAAGGTGGACACAAAGGCCGTCGCCTCTTTGGCGCACCAGATCGAGCCGTGGGCGGGGATGGTCAACGGCGAATCTGCGGGGGCGATGGCGGTGCGCCCATTGCCGCGCAGACGCCAACCGGCCAGGGCGTGAGGCTGTCCGTCTAGATTCCAGAGTAGGATCGCCTCGTCCGCTTCGCCGCTGCGGGCGCTGTCGATGTGCGCCGCCGCGATCACAATGCGCGGCGGCGTGCGCTGCACCGTGGGCAGGAAAATCATCTGGTCGGGCGGTGGATCGTCCTGGGCGTGGGCGGGGAAGATCGAAAAAGCGAGGAAACCAAAACAAACACAAATGCCGAACAGCCAGCTCAAAATTCGATGGTGCATCGCATGGCTCCGTGAATTGAGGAAAAAACGAGTAACGAGTAATGAGTACCGTGTAGACGCTGAAGGTTCCCAACCACGGAACCAACGTGTCGACGGAGACCTTACTCATTACTCTTTACTCATTACTCTTTACTCATTACTCTTTACTCATTATTATGCCCCAACACATCAATCTGATGCGCAATATAGATCAACTCCCCGCGGTCGATCTGGGCGTGGCGGGTTTGCAGCCATTGGGCAAAGGCGGCGGCGTCCAGCTCTGGGTGGCCGGTGAGGGTGCTTTCGACGAAGTGGAGGATGTGGCGCAGGAAGTAGGCTTCGTCGCCGGGATAGTGGCCGCCGCGGCTGTGGATCACCCAATCCGAGCTGCCCGCGGCGAGGATGTCGACGCCGATCTGTTGGAGCAGCGCCAGCAGGTGACGCCCGGCACGGTGATCGCCCGATGCTTTGCCGTTGGTGATGCGCTCGTCCATGCTGCGGTGGTACAACTGCTCGATCTGATCGTCGAGGGCGCGGTTTGTGCTGGGGAGGAAGGCGGTGATCCCATCGAAATTGATCGAGAAATAACAGAGGCCGCCGGCGTGCAGGGTGCGCAGCAACGACGGTGTGGCCTCTCGAATGTCGAACAAATCGAGGACGGCGTGCGCCACCAACAGATCGTAGTTGCCGTGATGGGCGGCGTCGGCGGCAAAAGAGAGGGCGTCGGCGTTGATGGTGCGCACATGCACATTGCCCGAACCATCCGGCGGCGCCAGGACAATGTCGCCGTCGCCGCGGCTGATCGACCAGCCTTGCGCGCCGGCCCAGGCAGCCAGCCGCACGGGGATGGCGTCGACGCCGTCGGGCCAGAGATCGACAGCGGTGTAGTGCGCGCCTGCCAGCAGCCCGGCGGCCAGCATGCGCTCGATCATGGTGCCGCTGCCTGCCCCAATTTCGAGGATGCGCAGCCGTTGCCCACGGTTGCGCCGGGCCGTGATCTGCTCTGTCAGCGCGCGCCAGACGTGCTGGTTGAGCGAACGGTCGTCGATGGGTTTCTTGGCGGCCAGGTAGCGCAGAAATGAAATTTCTTCGGTCATGGTTGTTCCTTAGGTCTGTCCTCGGCGAGCAGGGAGTGGAGGAAGGCGCGGGCGCGCGCCGCGCTTTCGGTCCAGGTGGGGTGTTGATCGTAACGGCGACGGGCGGCCTGTCCCATTTTGGTGCGGCGGGCAGGATCGGCCAACAAGGTGATCTTGGCTGCGGTGGCGGCAACGTCGCTCTGGTCCACCAACAAACCGTTGACGCCGTTCTCGATGAGATCGGGGGCGGCGCCGGTGCGGGCGGCGATGACGGGCAGGCCGAAGCTCATGGCTTCGAGGAAGGCGATGCCGAAACCTTCGAACGAGAGCAAGGTGAGGGCATGGCTGCGGCGCAAGAGGTCGGTCACTTCGTTGTCGCCGAGGCGGCCGCGCAGGTGCACGTTGGCCGTGATTCCCAGATCGGCGATCTGGCGGCGCAATTGGGCTGCGTAACCCGGATCGACGGTGAGCGAGCCGACGACGTCGAGTGTCCAGCTTTCTAGCGGTAGCCGGGCCAGCGCCGCCAGCAGGTGGTGAATGCCTTTGCGCGGGATGACGGTGCCCAGCGAGAGCAGGCGCAGTGGTTTTTCGGCGCGGCGACGTTCGAGCAGCGCGGCGACGTCCTCGGCGCTGGGTGGGTGCAGGTGATCGGCGGCAGGCAGGGCGACCACGCCGGGGATCGCCTGCCCCGCCAGCGCGGTGACGGCGCGGCGGGTGCTTTCGCTGTTGTAGATGGCGGCGTCGAGGGTGCGCAGGTAGCGGCGTTCCACCCAGCGGTAGAGCGGCATCCACAGCGGCGGGTGTTCCTCGTCGGCGCGCAGGTGATGCACGATGCTGACGATGGGGTAGGTCACCTGTCGGCGCAGCCGTTGGTTGATCCACCACAGCGAGGGATGGTTCAACTCGTCTTGCAGCAGCACGTCCACGTCCAGGGCGCGTAATCGGCGCAGCAGATCGCTGTCCGCGTTGTCGGCAAGATGGCGCGGGTAGTTGCGCCAGGGCAACGAGATGATTTCCACCTTGTCGCCGGCCTGACGCAAATGCGCCACCAATTGGCGGTCATAAAGATAGCCGCCGGAGAGGGTATCGAGTGAGCCGTAGATGAGGAGGGCGATGCGCATGGTGGGAGGGATTGGGGATTGGGGATTGGGGATTGGGGATTGGGTGGCGTGTGTTGGCAGGGCGTGGGGATGTTTTGGGGTTGAGTGATGATGGAGATGATGAGATGATGGAGATTGCTCCCATCATCTCATCCTCCTCCTCCTCACGCCCCCCAGATACTTCCCAACACAGCGCCAACACACGCCACCCAATCCCCAATCCCCAATCCCCAGTCCCCAATCCCCAGCCCCTAGTCCCTCCGTACGCGGTACGACGCCCACGCGATGTCGTTTTCCCAGATCTTCACCGTCAACGCTGAGATGTTGGGGGCGTTGAGTTGGCTGGAAAACCAGGTGGCGACGATGCGACAGAAGTGCTCGATGCTGGGGTTGAGGCCGGCAAATGCGGGCAGTTCGTTGAGGGTTTTGTCTTTGTAGTGGGCTACCACCTGCGCCAGGAGTTCTTCCACGTGGACGATGTCCACGAGGTAGCCGTGTTGATCAAGTTCGGCGCCTTCGAGTTGCAGTTCGAGCTGGTAGTGATGCGAATGCCAGAAATTCTCCGCGCCCCAATCGCCTCCAATCAGGAAGTGCTGGGCCACGAAGTCGCGTTGAACGGCGAGGGTGTACATTGAGACGTCCTTTCGGGTGGGAGATGGGGATTGGGGACTTGGGACTAGAGATTGGGGATTGGGTCGAGCATGTTGATGCTGTATTGGGACGTATCGGGGGCTGCGTGATGATGAAGATGATGGGATGATGAGAGTGATTCCATCATCCCATCATCTCATCATCACGCAGCCCCAAAACATCCCCACATCTCCACCAACATACACCACCCAATCCCCAGTCCCCAGTCCCCAGTCCCTAATATTCCAATAACACCTGCACGCACGCTTCGGGCCGGGTCGCGATCATGGAATAGGCGTCCGCGGCGGCGGCGAAGGGGATGCGGTGGGTGATGAGTTGGTCGATGGGCAGTGTGCCAAGTTGTGACCAGGCGACGTTGAGGCGGCGGGTTTTGTCCCAGCGCCCGGCCAGGGATGGGGTGACGGTGCTCACCTGGCTGCTCTGAATCTGGATGCGGCTGCGGTGGAAGTCGCCGCCCAGGTTGAGCGCGGCGCGCTTAGAGCCGTACCACGAGCCGACGATGACACGTCCACTGAAACCGGCGACGGCGATGGCTTGATCGAGCGCGGCGGGGTTGCCGGATAGTTCGTAGACAAGGTCCGCGCCGGTTTCGCCCAGAATGGCTTTGATTTCGGCCAAAAATGACGCCGCCCTGGGATCGAGGACGGCGGTTGCGCCCAGTGATGCCGCCAACCCGCGCCGCGATTCAAGCGGGTCCACGGCGATGAGGGTGGCCAGTGGGAAGCGGGCGACTACGGCTGTGGTCAATAACCCGACGACGCCCAGGCCAAAGATCACCACGCTTTCACCAACCAATGGCCGTCCATCCAAAAGAAAATTGACGGCGGTCTCCACGTTGGGCAGCAGCGCGGCAGTGTGGACGGGCAACTCCGCGGGCACGGGGAGCAGGGCGTCGGGGCGGGCGCAGAAGTGGCTTTCGTGTGGGTGAAAGGCGAAAACACGCCGTCCGCGCCAGGATGGATCGACGGCGGCGCCGGTTTCAATCACCGTACCGGCGCAGGCGTAGCCATATTTGAACGGGTAGGCGACGCCGGCGGCAAGGGCGGCGATGGTGCTGTCGGCGGCCATGCCTTCGGGGATCTGGCCGCGGTAGAAGAGCATTTCGGTGCCGGGGCTGATGGCCGAAAGCTGGGTTTGCACCAACACTTCGTCCGCTTGCGGCGCGGGGATCGGTTCACGGCGCACTTCGACGCAGTTGGGCGCGGTGAAATAGAGCGATTGTCGGTGCGCGGTCATTCGCCGATCGATCCCCAAATGATGGTGTCTTCACCGGCGCGGAAGGTCTGCGTGCAGTGGAGGCGGGGGAAGTGCATCCCGTTGCCCTTGGTGTTGAAAAGGGGTGTGTGCACCGAGTGCAGCCCGCCAAGCAGGATGGGGGCAATGGTGATGACGGCGATGTGGGCCAATTTTTGCTGCCAGATGTTGGTGATGATCTGCGCGCCGCCTTCGACCATGATGCTGCGCACGCCGCGGCGGCCCAGTTCGGCGAAGAGGGCGTCGAGATCCACCTGTCCTTTGGCGGTGGCGGGCAGTTCGAGTATTTGCGCACCGTTGAGCCGGCTGCGTTGTTCAGGCGTGGATTGGGTGCCGGCCAGCCAGAGCGTCGGGTGCTTTTTGAGCACCTGCGATTCGGGCGGCAGGCGCAGATGAGAATCGACGACCACCGGCTGCGGGTTTTTGCCCTGGGCGAAGCGTACGGTCAGGGTGGGATCGTCGGCGAGGACGGTGCCGATGCCGACAAGGATGGCGTCGTGGGCGGCGCGCAGGGCGTGTGTCCATTGCAGCGATTCGGCGGAACTGATGGCGAAGGGTTGGCCGGGCTGCGCCGTGATGGAGCCGTCGAGGCTCTGGGCGTAGCTCAGGGTGATCAGGGGGCGTCCTGTGCGCTGGTGATGGTCGGCGGCCTGCGCTTGCAGCGCGGCGAAAAGGTGGGCATGGGTCACCTGCGGGTGATCGTCGCTGTGGGCGACAACCGGATCGGCGGCGCCGGGGGCGATGTCGAGCAGGTGACGCATGCGTTCGACCTTTGTCTGCAAGTAGCCCACGTTCTGCTCGTTGGGCGGTGTGACCACGGGGATACGGTCGACGATGTTGATGCCGAGGGCGCGCAACCCTTCGATCTTGGCCGGGTTGTTGGTGAGCAGGCGGATCGAGCGCAAGTCGAGATCACGCACAATGTAGGCGGCGGGCAGGTAGTTGCGTTCGTCGGCTTGATGACCGAGGAGCAGGTTGGCATCGACGGTGTCGTAGCCTTCGTCTTGCAGGTTGTAGGCGCGCAGCTTCTGTTCGAGGCCGATGCCGCGGCCTTCCTGGCGCAGGTAGATGATGACGCCGCGCCCGTTCTCGGCAATGGCGCGCATGGCGCTGTGCAGTTGCGGGCCACAGTCACAGCGCAGCGAGCCGAGGACGTCGCCGGTGAAGCATTCGGAATGCACCCGCACAAGCACCTCTTCACCGCCGAGCACGTCGCCGTAGACAACGGCGAGGTGTTCCTTGTCGTCGAAGTTGTTGCGATAGTAGCGCAGCGAAAAATCCCCTTCGGTGGTGGGGATGCGTGCGCTGCTGGTACAGGTGAACTCAATCGACGATTGCACAGTTTCGAGCGTGGTTTTAGAGGCGGTTTCGGTGGGGGTATCGGGTGCGTTGAACATAGCATAGATCCTGTCTACACATGGTGAAGCGACGTGACGCCTATCAATTGCTACTGGATGTCCTTGGGGGTTGGGGAAACCAGGTAAAAAAAGAGGACTCCCGCCTGGTTCGGTGGGGAGTCCCTTCGAGTCAGGTACTGAGTAAAACGATGATCCACATCCACCTGGATTGGCTTCCAGGCGAAGCGCCCTTCATTACCAGCCGAAGCGTTCTTCGAGCCAGGGATCGCCTTCCATGTGGTAGCCGTGACGTTCCCAGAAGCCGGGGCTGTCGCCTTTCATAAATTCAAAGCCGCGGATCCACTTGGCGCTCTTCCAAAAGTATTTCTTGGGCACAAGCAGGCGCATGGGGTAGCCGTGATCAGGTTCGATTGGCTGTCCTTCGTAGAGATAAGCCAGCATGGTGTCGTCGTCGTCGAGCACGTCGAGGCCGACGTTGGTGGTGTATCCCTGTTCGCAGTGGACCATGACATGGGTGGCTTCGGGTTTGACGCCGAGTTGCGCCACAAATTGGCGCCAAGGGATGCCTGTCCACGTCGTGTCGAGCTTGCTCCAGCGGGTGACGCAGTGGATGTCCACAGTCTGTTCGTTGGTGGGCATCGCCATGAGATCCTGCCACGAGAAGCGTTTCTCTTCGTCCACCAGGCCAAAGACACGCAGATCCCAGTTGGCAAGGTCGTTGTAATGGGGGGTGCTACCGTAGGTGAGCACGGGGAAGCGATCGGTGAGGAACTGGCCGGGCGGCACACGCTCGTCCTGGTTCTCACCGGGGACATTTTTGACCCGTTTCAGGCGCTCTACTTTTTTGAATGGGTTTTCGAGCCGCATGAGATCTCCTTGGTAGAGAGATTTTAACGCAAATTTCAAAAATGGAACACCCTTCGAATCGCCGCAGATGTTGAATAAGAGACTTTTGCGGCAAATGCAATTGTTAAGAGTGTAGGCATTATTGGGGTGTGATGCGGTAAGAAATCATCCAGGGGAAAATTGATCCACAGATTTAAAGGCATTTCAGAATAGAACGCGGATCGAGCGGATCGAGCGGATTTTACGGATTCAGAATCAATCCGCTTTGATCCGCTCGATCCGCCCAATCCGCGTTCTATCTCTGTATCCCTCTGAAAATCCCTTAAATCTGTGGATCTTTTCTGCTCTTCGTATATCTTCGTGGATAGTCGTTCTCTGGCTTCAGGGTGTGAAGCGTTTGAGGATCAGGGACGCGTTCTGCCCGCCCATGCCGAAGCCGTTGCAGAGTGCGGCCTGGATCGACTGTGTGCGTGGCCCGTCGGTGACATAATCCAGATCGCACTCAGGATCGGGCGTGGTGTAGTTGATGGTGGGGACAATCGTCTCTTCTTGCATCGCCTTGACGATGACGGCGGCGCTCTGCGCGCCCGCCGCGCCCATGGCGTGGCCGATCATGCTCTTGATGCTGGTGACAGGGATGTTGTAGGCCGCTTCGCCGAAGATGCGCTTGATGGCGGCGGTTTCCATGCTGTCGTTGAGGTGGGTGCCGGTGCCGTGGGCCACGATCCAATTGAAGTCGCTGGGGCTGAGGTTGCTTTCCTCCAGGGCAAGTTTCATGGCATTGGCGGCGCCTTCGCCGGTGGGATCGGGCGCGGTGGCGTCGTAGGCGTCTTCGGTGATGCCGTAGCCGGCGAACTCGGCGAGGATGGTTGCACCACGCGCCTGGGCATGTTCCAACGCTTCGAGGACGAGCACGCCGGCGCCTTCGGCCACCACCATGCCGTCACGGTCGGCGCTGAAGGGGCGGCAGGCGTGTTCGGGGTCGGCGTTGTTGGTGCTGGCCGCGCCCAAGCGGCTGAATGTCGCCACGACCAATGGGGTGAGGTAGCCTTCGGAGCCGCCGGCGATCATCACATCCGCTGCGCCGTATTGGATGCGCCGCGCTGCTTCGCCGATGGCGACGATGCCGGTGGCGCAGGCGGCGACGGGGCAGTTGGTGGGGCCTTTGGCGCCGAGGCGGATGGCAACCTGGGTCGGCCCTCCGCTGGCCAGCGCGCCAAGGAGCAGTGCTGGATTGAAGCGTTTCGGCCCTTTGGTTTCGTGGAGGATCGCCTGTTCTTCCACAATCTCCCAGCCGCCGAAGGCCAGCCCCACTTCCACACCCACGCGGTAGGGATTGGTCTCGTCCATTTTCAGGCCGGACATGTCCACGGCGTCTTGCGACGCTTTGAGCGCGAATTGAGCGCCACGACTGATCCGGCGTGATTCCTTGCGATCAAGATAGCGGCTGGGGTCCCAATCTTCGACATTGGCGGCAAATTGGGTGGGGTACTCGCTCATGTCGTGGCCCGTCATCGAGCGCGATCCCGACTTGCCCGCCAACATCGCCTGCCAGGAGGTCTCCACATCGTGGCCCAGCGACGTAATCAACCCGATGCCGGTTACCACCACCCGGCGCGGCGCGTGTCCATTGCTATTGGCACTCATACCATTTCCTGTCTGATTTCCGAAATCTCAAAAAAGCAACCGGCACGCCACCGCAGAGAAATCGCAGCAACAGTGCCGGTGTCCAATCGTCTGGTTAGTATAACACGCGGGGTGGGGAAACGTCGCGGGGGGAGGGGACTGGGGATCGGGGACTTGGGATCGGGGACTGGGGATCGGGGACTGGGGATCGGGGACTGGGGATCGGGGACTGGGGATCGGGGACTGGGGATCGGGGACTGGGGATCGGGGACTGGGGATCGGGGACTGGGGATCGGGGACTGGAGATCGGGGACTGGGGATCGGGGACTGGAGATCTGATGCTGGAGATGAACTTTCCCCCAATTGGTGGAGGGGGAGATTAAACCCTGGGCGAAAACTGACGTTCAAATTCATCAGGGCTGAGATAGCCGAGCGTCGAATGAAGACGGCGGCGGTTGTAGAAGCCCTCGATGTAGAGAAAGATATCCGCCCGCGCTTCAGTGCGCGTGGCATAGTGCCTGCGGTAGATGCGTTCGCTCTTGAGCGTAGCGAAAAAGCTTTCCACAACGGCGTTGTCGTAGGCGTTGCCGGTGCGGCTCATACTGACGACAATCTCATGCTGAGTTAAGCGCTGCTGGTAGTCGCCACTGGCATACTGACTCCCGCGATCCGAATGATGAAGCAGGCCCGGCGGTGGTTTGCGCTGTTGGAGTGCCATGTCCAATGCCTGAAGCGTCAGCGCCGTGGTGATCCGCTCGCTCATGGCCCAACCGACGACTTTGCGGCTAAAGAGATCGAGCACGATGGCCAGGAAGAGCCATCCTTCTTGCGTAAAGATATAAGTGATATCGGTCCCCCATTTTTCATTAGGGGCATCGGCGACGAAGTTTTGCGCCAGCAAGTTTGGCGCTACCGGCAGTGAGTGCTTCGACTGCGTGGTGCAAATACGCTTGCGCCGCTTCCCTTGACCACGAAGGCCGTGCAGGCGCATCAATCGCTCAACCCGCTTGTGATTGCAGCGGTAGCCCAAGGCCACTAGATGGCGATGCATCCGTACGCTGCCATAGGTGCCGTCGCTCTCCTGGTGGATCACCTGAATTTCACGCAGTAAATCTTGGTTTGCCATCTTCCGCTGGCTTGTGGGCGAGCTACTCCGTTTGCGCCAGGCGTAGTAGCCACTGACGCTTACTTCAAGCACTCCACATAGGCGCATCACAGCGTACTCTTTGCGATGCGTCTCTACGAACTGATACTTCTGTTCTGTGGTTGCGAGAAGATGGCGATGGCTTTTTTTAGGATGTCTCGCTCTTGGCGCAGAATCTCATTCTCTTTCTGCAATCGCTTCATCTCGGCATCTGCTGCGCTCAGATTCCCTTTGCCAGGAAACGCAGCTTCGCCTTCGGCCTGGGCCTTGCGCACCCATTGTTTCACGATCCCTTTGGGTAGCCCCAAGTCTCGTTCAATCTCGGCCATCGGCTTCTCGCCTTGCTTCACCAGACCAACCACTTCCTGTTTGAATTCTTTGCTGTAACTGCGTCGATTTGTTGTCATTGTCTTTCCTCCCTTGTTTTGAGATCTAGTGTAGGGCTTTTTCTTGCCCTCCACCAATTGGGGGAAAGTTCAAGATCTGATGATGAGGATGATAGGATGATGCTAGTCGAACATCATCCCACCATCCTCATCTCTTGTCCCTAAACACCCCCACCTCACATCACAAACTTTACCCAGTCCCCGATCCCCAGTCCCCGATCCCCAGTCCCCGATCCCTACCTCATCGTCAACGCCATCACTGCCTTCTGGGCGTGGAGGCGATTTTCGGCTTCGTCGTAGACGACGGATTGGGGGCCGTCGATGACGCCGTCGGTAACTTCGATGTTGCGGTCGGCGGGGAGGCAGTGCATGTAGATGGCGTCGGGCTTGGCCAGGGCCATGCGCCGTTCATCGGTGATCCAACTGGTGTACTTCTTGCCGATGGCGGCGCTTTCGGCGTTGTCCGACGTGGTAAGCAGCGCGCCCCAACTCTTGGGGTAGAGGATGTCGGCGTCTTTGAAGCCGGCGTCGAAGTCGTCGAGGATCTCGAAGCTGCCGCCGTGCTTCTTGGCGTTGTCGGTGGCCTGCTGCAAGATGTCGGGCATGAGCTTGTACTCGGCGGGGTGGGTGAGGCGCACATTCATGCCGAAGCGTGTCATCTGCAGGATCAGGCTCTGCGGCACCGAGATTGGCTTCTGGTAGCTGCTGGCATAGGCCCAACTTACGTTGATCGTCTTGCCGCGGGGATCGCCCACCTTCTCAATGATGGTCATCAAGTCGGCCAGAATTTGGAAAGGATGGTAGACGTCGCACTGCATGTTGAGCACGGGCACGCGGCTGGCCTGGGCGACTTCGTTGATGTACTTGTTGCCGAAATCCCAGTCACATTGGCGGATGGCGATGCCGTCGTAGTAGCGACCGTAGATCTCGCCGATCTCCTTGGCCGTGTCGCCGTGACTGATCTGCGTCGTCTCCGAGTCGATGAAGGCGGCGTGTCCACCCAGTTGCGCCATGCCCACTTCAAAGCTCGATCGGGTGCGCGTGCTGGTGAAGAAGAAGAGCAGCGCCAGCGTCTTCTGATCAAGCAGAGGATGCTTGATCCCCAGCGCCCGGTCGCGCTTGAGCTTGAACGCCACATCGAGGACCGTCTCGATCTCTTCCTTGCTGAAGTCCATGTCGCTGATGAAGTCGCGACCGCGTAAGTCGGTTTGCATGGGTTGTCACCTCTTGAAAAGGAAATGGAGAGTAATAAGTAAGGAGTAACGAGTAATGAGTAACGAGTAATGAGTTGTCGCACAGACGAAATTGGATGCTGTATTGGCATCGAGTTGTCTACGCGACCTTACTCATTACTCGTTACTCATTACGCTTTCACAATTCTCGTCCCCGTCTCACCCGCCAACGCCCGCTCCAAATTCTCCGGGTTGGTGATCAGGGCGAAGACGTCGGGTTTTTCGCTCTGTTCGACGAAGTCGATAGAGGCTTCGATCTTGGGTTTCATGCTGCCGGGGGCGAAGTGTCCTTCGGCCATGTACTGTTTTGCTTCGGCGACGGTCATCTGGGCGAGCGATTGCTGGTTGGGCTTGCCAAAGTGGATGGCCACCTGCTCAACGCCGGTGCTGATCAGGAAGAGATCGGCGTTGATCTGGCGGGCAAGCATGCTGCTGGCGCGGTCTTTGTCGATGACGGCGTTGATACCGCGCAACTCACCCCTGGCGTTGCGCACCACGGGGATGCCGCCGCCGCCGCAAGCCACCACGATCCAGCCCATGCCGATGGCCTGCTGAATGGCTTCCAACTCGACGATTTCCTGTGGCTGTGGCGAGGCTACCACCCGTCGCCAGCCGCGCCCGGCATCTTCCACCACATGCCAGCCCGTCTCTTCAAATTGACGCGCCAGCGCTTCGTCGAGGAAGCCGCCGATGGGTTTGGTGGGATGCAGAAAAGCCGGATCGTCGGCCTCAACGCGCACCTGGGTGACGAACGAAATACATTTCCTGGGCACACGACGTTCGTAGAACTCATTGTTGAGCGCCTGTTGTAACATATAGCCAATCGCCCCCTGCGTGTCGGCCACGATCAGGCTCAAAGGCGTCATGTGTACTTCGTGGGCGGCCAGTTCGTTGCGGCGCAGGATGAAACCCACCTGCGGCCCATTGCCGTGGGTGACAACCGTCTGCCAGCCCATATTCACCATCTCGGCGATATGGCCCACTGTCTCGCGGATGGCGTCCCATTGGTGGGCGACTTCGAGGTGGTTGTTGTCTTTAATCAGCGAATTGCCACCAATGGCGATCACCGCCAACCTGGCCGGGGTTTCCATAGAGGATTGGTTCTTTCCTGCCCTGAGCAGGGCAATTACAGAGAAACACGAACTACCTTACCAAAAGCTATCTTGCATTCACCGGCAGGCACTGGTATTCTCACGCCAGAGTCTTCGCGCAACATCAATACCCATCACAATCTTTGCCAAGGATGGATGCTTTCATGCCGCCAGCTACGCAACCCATTTTTGTGATCTCAGGGACCCACGGCTCCGGGAAATCTACCGTCGCCGCCGCCTTAATGCAACACTTTGACTTCGGCATTCACATTGCCGTGGACGATGTTCGGCGCTGTGTAATCTCTGGTTTCGCCGACGCTGTCCCTGAGGTGACGGTGGAGACGGAACGCCAATTCCGGCTGGCGCGCTGGTCTGCTTTGCAGACAGCGACGATCTACGCTGAAGCCGGTTTCGCCGTCGCCCTGGACGACACGATAGAAGAGAAGATTTTCCAGCGCCAGTATCAGCAGTTGCTGCATGGCTACCCAATCCGCAAGGTGTTGCTCGCCCCGCCGCTGGAAGTCGCCCAGGCCCGCTTGGCCGCACTGGGGACAAAACAAGGCAAAAATTGGAACGACCGCATTCGGGCGCTGCACCAGGAACTTGGCGCAGGTAACCGCACCGGCGCCAAATGGCTCATCCTCGACAACAGCAACCTTTCCGTCGAAGAGACGGTGGCGCAGATCCTCGATAAGACAAAGATCTAGCATGCGAGCACGTTATTTTTAGGCAGGAGATTAGGCGATTGAGCGATTAAGGGATTGGAGATCACATTGTTGAACACGATCCCTAATCTCCCAATCGCCTAATCTCTATTCTCATTCTGCCGCAACCAACGCCGGCAGAATCGCGTAAAACTCCGTCGCCTTCACCACATCGTCCAACGCCACACTGTCCATCACCGTATGCGCGGTGACCTCGTCGCCCGGCCCAAAGCCGATGGACGGAATGCCCGCCTTCCCTGCCCAATAAATGCCATTGGTGCTGAAATTCCACTTGCCCGTCGGCGCTTCGGGTAGGCCGATCAGCCGGCGCGCCTGCTGCCCTGCCGCCACCAGTGGATGATCCTCGTTCAGCGCCCAGGCCGGGAAGTACTTCTCCACCGGGAAGACGAAGCCCGTGTAGCTGGGATCATCGTAGAAAAGCATCTCCACGGTGACATCGCCGCTGGCCTGGTGCTTGGCTGGGATCAGATCGCGCACCTGCTGGATCACCTCTTCCACACCCTCGCCGAAGGTGACACGCCGATCAATGTAGACGGTGCATTCGTTGGGCACGGCGTTGATGCTGGGCGTTTGCACCGTCATATCGGTGACGGTGATCTTGCCGTGGCCCAGAAATTCGTGATCGCCCAGTTGCGGCTCCAGGTTGCTGACAGCCTCGATCACCGGCAGCACTTTGTAAATGGCATTGTCGCCCAGGTGATTGCTGGCAGCATGCGCGCTCTTGCCCTTAGACACAACCTTCATCTCGACGCGTCCTTTGTGGCCGCGGTAGACCTGCATCTTCGTCGGCTCGCCGATGACCACGAAATCGGGCTTGATCCCCTCGTGTTCCACGAAGGCGTGGGGGGCGATGCCGTCGCACCACTCTTCCATGTTGCCGAAGTAGTAGGCCGTCCAGCCGTCGAGCAGGCCCAGGCGCTTGGCGATGGCCATGCCGTAGATCATGCCGGGCGTGCTGGCCTTTTCGTCGCAGGTGCCGCGGGCGTAGAAGACGCCGTCTTCGATCTTGCCCTGGAACGGATCCCACTCCCACTCGCTGGGATCGCCGATCCCTACGGTGTCGATGTGGCTGTCGAAGACGATGAGACGTGGCCCGTCGCCCATACGCCCTACGGTGTTGCCCATGCTGTCGAACCAGACCTCGTCGAAGCCCAGTTTCTTCATTTCGGCCTGGATGCGCTCGCCCACCTCGCCGATCTGCGAGTTCATAGACGGAATGGCGACGATCTCACGTAAAAAGGTGATAATCGCGTCGCGATGGCTTTCCACCGCCGCCTGCACGGCGGAGACGTCGAGTTGTGACATGATACCTTTCCTCATTCGCGAAGTTTTCGGATGACGTGGAAATCAAAAATCTGCGGCAAATAGTAGTTGCGGGAGTAAAAACAGGGCACGCCGGCCCCGGTGAAGACCGTCTGCTCGATGAAGAAGAGGGGCGTCTGCGCGTCCACAGCCAGGGCGCTGCAAATTTCCTCGTTGCCGTGGACAGGGGCAATGTGGGCAACGGCGTAGCCCAGATCAAAATCTGGTTGACCTTGCAGCAACTTGTCAAGCAGAGAAGTTGTCCAGCCGGTAGCGGTTGCCGCATCTACCACACGCGCCGGGACGACTTCGAGCAGGTAGGCCACAGGCTTGTCGGCGACGGCGTAAGTGCTGGCGACAACGGTCAACGGATCGCCTTCTGCAAGGTGCAGCCGTTGCGCCGCTTTGGGCAGCGCCCGCTCACTGCGCGCCAGCCGCTGCCGCAGGATCGGCGTCAGTTGGCGGCTGTGCAACAGCATCTCAATCGATTCCAGCGTCTCCAGCCCACTCTCAATGTAAAGCGGACGCTGATTGACAAAGGTGCCCACACCCTGGCGGCGGCTGATGATCCCCTGCTGCTCGAAGCTACGCAACGCTTCACGCAAAGTGGCCCGGCTCACACCGATCTGCGCCGCCAGTTCCGGTTCCGGCGGCAACTTGTCACCAGGCCGATAGCCGCCGGTGTCAAGCAGCGAGCGCAGCGTCTCTTCAACCTGAATGTAGCGCGGCGGCGCCTTCGTTTCTTCACTCACAGAGGCCATGGACACAACCACACTGCTCCATCAATTGTCAGACAATATTGTCTGACAAATTATAGGGCGCGGGGATGGGAGATGTCAATCGGGGGATTGGGGATTAGGGACTGGGGACTGGGGATTGGGGATTGGGGATTGGGGATTGGGTGGGGGATGTTGTCTTTGTGGTGGGGCTATTGTGTGGTTGAGCGATGAGGATGATGGGGATGATGAGAGAGTCATCATCTCCATCATCAAACCTTACCAGAGTGCGACATGCCACAGAAACAACACTCTCCACCCAATCCCCAGTCCCCAATCCCCAATCCCCAATCCCCAGTCCCCAGTCCCCAATCCCCAGTCCCCAATCCCCAGTCTGAACTTTCCCCCAATTGGTGGAGGGCAAGAAAAAGCCCTACACTAGATCTCAAAACAAGGGAGGAAAGACAATGACAACAAATCGACGCAGTTACAGCAAAGAATTCAAACAGGAAGTGGTTGGTCTGGTGAAGCAAGGCGAGAAGCCGATGGCCGAGATTGAACGAGACTTGGGGCTACCCAAAGGGATCGTGAAACAATGGGTGCGCAAGGCCCAGGCCGAAGGCGAAGCTGCGTTTCCTGGCAAAGGGAATCTGAGCGCAGCAGATGCCGAGATGAAGCGATTGCAGAAAGAGAATGAGATTCTGCGCCAAGAGCGAGACATCCTAAAAAAAGCCATCGCCATCTTCTCGCAACCACAGAACAGAAGTATCAGTTCGTAGAGACGCATCGCAAAGAGTACGCTGTGATGCGCCTATGTGGAGTGCTTGAAGTAAGCGTCAGTGGCTACTACGCCTGGCGCAAACGGAGTAGCTCGCCCACAAGCCAGCGGAAGATGGCAAACCAAGATTTACTGCGTGAAATTCAGGTGATCCACCAGGAGAGCGACGGCACCTATGGCAGCGTACGGATGCATCGCCATCTAGTGGCCTTGGGCTACCGCTGCAATCACAAGCGGGTTGAGCGATTGATGCGCCTGCACGGCCTTCGTGGTCAAGGGAAGCGGCGCAAGCGTATTTGCACCACGCAGTCGAAGCACTCACTGCCGGTAGCGCCAAACTTGCTGGCGCAAAACTTCGTCGCCGATGCCCCTAATGAAAAATGGGGGACCGATATCACTTATATCTTTACGCAAGAAGGATGGCTCTTCCTGGCCATCGTGCTCGATCTCTTTAGCCGCAAAGTCGTCGGTTGGGCCATGAGCGAGCGGATCACCACGGCGCTGACGCTTCAGGCATTGGACATGGCACTCCAACAGCGCAAACCACCGCCGGGCCTGCTTCATCATTCGGATCGCGGGAGTCAGTATGCCAGTGGCGACTACCAGCAGCGCTTAACTCAGCATGAGATTGTCGTCAGTATGAGCCGCACCGGCAACGCCTACGACAACGCCGTTGTGGAAAGCTTTTTCGCTACGCTCAAGAGCGAACGCATCTACCGCAGGCACTATGCCACGCGCACTGAAGCGCGGGCGGATATCTTTCTCTACATCGAGGGCTTCTACAACCGCCGCCGTCTTCATTCGACGCTCGGCTATCTCAGCCCTGATGAATTTGAACGTCAGTTTTCGCCCAGGGTTTAATCTCCCCCTCCACCAATTGGGGGAAAGTTCAGTCCCCAATCCCCAATCCCCAGTCCCCAGTCCCCAGTCCCCAGTCCCCAGTCCCCAATCCCCAATCTCCAGTCCCCAATCCCCAATCCCCAATCCCTAATCCCTAATCCCCCATCACAAGCATTGCCTGCAAGGGCGAGTCTTCGATATCGAGAGGAAGGTCGATGCGGGCGCGGCGGCGGCTGGATTCGTAGGTGGCGTAGATCAATTCGGTGGCGCGCAGGGCGCGACGACCGGCGAGTTCAGGTTCACGTCCTTGTTTGAGGGCGTCTACCAGATCGACGACGCCGTCTTGCACCCAGTTGAGATCGCTGGTGCCTGTGTCCACGGCGATGGGGCGGGGTTCACTGTCGCCTTTGGCCCAAATCCGCAGGGGATCTTCACGGTTGGTCTTCACTTCGATGTAACCGTCGCTGCCGATGAGTTTGTTGCCGTACAGGCCCTCGGCGCCGTGACCGGTGATCATCAGCCCGAAGACGCCGTTGCTGTAGTGAAAGTAGCTCAATCCCTGTCCTTCGTGGGGCAGGCCGAAGACGGTGGAGCCGTTGCGCACGTCGATCTGACCAATCAACCAGTCTACAGGCGTTTCGTCGTTGTAGAAGAAGAGCATGTCGAACCAGTGGGTGCCCCAGTCGCACAGGTTGGGGCAGACGCCTTCGAGCCGCTGCAATTGGCCAATTGCGCCGGAGCGCAGCAGATCCCGCGCCGCCCGAAATTGAGCACCAAAGCGGCGCTGGTGGTTGAAGGTCAACTGCACACCGTGGGCTTCACACACTTCGATCATGCCTTTGGCCTCGCCGAAGGTGGGGGCCATGGGCTTTTCGCAGTGCACAGCCTTCACCCCTGCTTCCGCGGCGGCGATGACCATTTCGGCGTGCAGGTGAGGCCAGGTGCAGATACTGACAATATCCAATGATTCCTTTGCCAACATCTCACGGTAGTCGGCGTAGAGATTGTCTCCGCCGTGCTTTTCTTGAAAGGCGCGTGCATTGTCGAGGTTGATGTCGGCCAGCGCCACAATCTCGGCATCAGGCGCCGCCTTGTAGCCTTCTGCATGCCAGTGAGACATACCAAATCCAGTCGCGCCGTCCGATTTCCACGGGCGACCACAGCCGATAATGCCAACGCGGTAGGGCATGGTGGGGTTTGTCCTTTCGTGTGGGGAAGAATGAGTAAGGAGTAATGAGTAAGGAGTAATGAGTAAGGAGTAATGAGTAAGGAGTAATGAGTAAGGGTAAAGCGAGCTTCGTGTTGGCAACTTGCTTGTCGTGACGAGACAAGCCCCACCCTTACTCATTACTCCTTACTCATTTTTACAATCCAATCGACCGCAAATACTCGCGACTCATCCGCGCACTTTCATACGCCGTCTCTTGCTGCGTTACATCGGTTTCGACGATGAGCCAACTGTTGAAGCCGGCTGTTTCGAGGATGTCGAAGACGGCGGGGAAGTCGACGAAGCCGCGGCCCAGTTCGATGAAGATGCCGTTTTCGGAAAATTCGCCGTAGTTCCATTCGGCGGCCACGCCCCGCTCAAGGACGTTGGGATCAATGTCTTTGATGTGCATAGTGAGGATGCGGTCGGCGTAGTCGCGGCAGAAATCCACCACGTCCGCGCCTGCCCACGCCAGGTGACCGGTGTCCGGCCCCATGAAGACGAGGCCGGGATCGAGCAGAGCGAAGAGTCGATCCACCTCGTTGCGGCTCTCGATCACGGTGCCGACGTGGTTGTGGAAACAACTGCGCACGCCCAAGGCCAGGGTTGTTTCACCGACGCGGTTGAGTGTGTCGGCGAACTGGCGGAATTGAGCGTCATTCAGCGCGTCGCCTGGCTGCACATGACCGGCGACCTGGCGGCGGGTGAGTCCTCGTGGGGTCACCCAGTTGAATCCCGACGCCGCTACATAGAGTTCGGTGCAGCCTACGGCTCTGGCGAAGACGGCATAGTTTTTTGCCTGCGCCAGGATCGTCTCTGCCTGCGCCGCCTCCCAAAAGTCGCCGCTTAGATAGCCGGGGGCCGGCGAAAGTCCGTGTGCGGCGTAGAGATGCGTCAGCTCCTGCGCCGTCCGTCCTTCGCGCGGGCCGGCCGGCGCGCCGTCGTAGCCCGCTTTGGCGATCTCTGCCAGTACCGTCTCTTCAGGAACATTCTTCCACGTCAACTGGCCGCAGCCGATGGGGACGCGTAACATGGGTGGGGTTTGTCCTTTCGTATGGGGAAGAAGGGGAAAATGAGTAAGGAGTAATGAGTAATAAGTAAGGAGTAAGGAGTAAGGGTAAAGCGAGCTTCGTGTTAGCAACTTGCTTGTCGTGACGAGACAAGCCCCACCCTTACTCCTTACTCATTTTTCTTCAACTCTTTCAATTCGTGCACCAAGAGTTCTTAATTTTTCGTCGATGCGCTGATAGCCGCGATCGATCTGCTGGATGTTGCCGATACGGGTGACGCCGTCGGCGGCCAGCGCAGCCAGGACGAGCGCCATGCCGGCCCGAATGTCTGGGCTGGTGACAGGCTGCCCGTTCAGCCGGCTGGGGCCGACGACGACGGCGCGGTGCGGGTCGCAGAGGATGATCTGCGCACCCATCGAGACCAACTTGTCCACGAAAAAGAGGCGACCGTCGTACATCTTCTCATGGATCAACACTGTCCCCTTGGCCTGGGTGGCGGTGACGAGGGCAATGCTCATCAGATCAGGCGGGAAGGCGGGCCAGGGCTGATCGTCGATTTTGGGCACGGCGCCGCCAAAATCAGGCGCAATGCGTAGCTCTTGCTCGTCTTCGATGATGAGGGCGAAGCCGGTGCCATTGGTGGCGGTGGGATCATGCTCCACGTGCATGCGCACACCCAGCCTGTCCACAAAGACCAATTCCATCATGCGCAGGTGATCGGGGACGATGCCTTCGATGCGCAGTTCGCCGCGGGTGATGGCGCCCAGGCCAATGTAGCTGCCGATCTCCACATAGTCGGGGCTGACGCTGAATTCGGCGCCGTGGAGCTTTTCTTGACCGTGGATCACCAGTGTGTTGCTGCCGATGCCCTGGATCGGGCAGCCCATCGCCACCAACAGGTGACAGAGATCCTGGACATGGGGTTCGCTGGCGGCATTGCGCAGGATGGTGGTGCCGCGGGCCAGGGCGGCGGCCATGAGGGCATTTTCAGTCGCCGTCACCGATTGTTCGTCGAGGAGGATGTCTTTGCCGCGCAGGCCATTGGGCGCGTCGAGCTGAAAGCGGTCGTTGCGCTCGAACTTTGCGCCCAAAGAGCGGAAGACGTGCAGGTGCGTGTCAATGCGGCGGCGGCCAATGTCGTCGCCGCCGGCGGTTGTCTTCACGGCGAAGTGACCACAGCGCGCCAGCAGCGGCCCCATCAGCGTCAACGAGCCGCGGATTTGCGAAAACGAGCGCGAATCCGGTTCAGACGAATGTAAATTACGAGCGCAAAGAGAAACGGTGCTGCCATTGCGCTGTACATCGACGCCCAACCCACGCAGCAATTCGAGGACAGTTTCCACATCGCCGATTTCGGGCATATTGTGTAGAACGACAGGATCGTCGGTGAGCAGGCAGGCTTCGGCCAGGGGCATGGCGGCATTTTTGTTGCCGCTAGGCGCCACTGTGCCTGCCAGCGGACGGCCGCCCTCAATCACAAAATAAGACATAGGTGACTCCTGTGGGTATCTTCGTGGGTGCGAAGCAACGCCGGGTGTGTTGATGGCACAGCGCCAACGTTGCCAGAAAAAGCAAAGTTCCAGGCCGTAGACACGCCGGTTCCGGCGGGAATTGTAGCTTTGGCACGATTGTCTCGTCAATTGCAGCAGCGGGAACACCCGTTCTAGAATTTCACCTGCCAAACTTCGCTTTTTCTTAAAATTTATGATAAAATTGTTGCGTTGTCCTGAAGAATTTAGTGATTTGGATTCTATCCTGAGATTCACAGCAGCCCCGCGAATCAGGCCAATATAGAGCGGGCGTGCTGCTGCGCACTGTAATTTCAGGGTAGAGACTTGATAATGCGCCTCGCTGCGCTTTGATGTGAGGTTTCTGTGGGGATCGTAGACAGTCTATCGGCGGGCTATCGGGTTTTAACACGGCGATTAGAGTTGCTGGTCATTCCGTTGCTTTTGGATGCACTGTTGTGGTTGGCGCCGCGCATTAGCATTGAACCGTTGTTGTTGCAGTTGGCAGAGATGTACCGCAGTTTGGGGACGGATCTGGGCGAGGCCGGCAGCGAACTCACCACCATGACCACACAGGTGACGGATTTGCTGACGACGGCAAGTTCCTCGTCGAACTTGTTGCAGTTTCTGGTGAACGGTGCGCTTTATCACGTGCCCAGTTTGCTGGTCAACGTGCCCATGCTCAAAGACGCACAGAACAGTGTGCAGGTGGCTTCTGTCACCACAGCCGGTTTGTTGGGCTTTGGCTTTAGCATCACCGGTGTGTTGATTGGCGTCTTGTACATGAATCTGCTGGCGCAGGCGCTGCCCCTGGGTGAAGGACACAAAATGCTTTCGCCGGCTGAATTGGCGCTTCAGGTATTGCGTCACTGGGTGCGGACGTTGCTTTACATTGTGGTTTTCTTTTTTGGCATGCTGATCATCTACATTCCGGCCACCATCGGCGCCACGTTGTTAATGTTCCTAAGCCCGGCGTTGGGCGGCGGCGCCATGTTGCTGTTAAGTGGGCTTTCGGTGGTAGTGCTTTTCTACCTCTACTTTGTTACCGTTGGCCTGGTGCTCGATGACCTGCCGATTTCGCAGGCAGTGATGCGCAGCGTAACGCTTGTGCGCCACAATTTTTGGACAACGTTGGGCTTCATCCTGTTGACAACGCTGATCTCGTTGGGCATGGGCTTGCTAATCGGTCAACTGGCGCTGAGTGGGCCGATTGGTTCGCTGATTGCAGCGCCTCTCAATGCCTTCATCGGCACAGGCATGGTCCTGGCTTTGTTGGTCTTCTATCGGACTCGGCTGCTTGCTACGGTCGGCGAATCGACGACGCCAAGCCGTCAGCGGGTGTGATCTACAGGTCTTAACACTTTCGACAATGTTGGTCAGCAATCCGCTTATTTCGTCGACAGGAGACGGAGGAATTCAGTGGTAAACGGCAAACGCAATCAAGATTTTGTCTACGAAGCAGAACAGATTCAGGTGCTTGAGGGGTTGGAAGCGGTGCGCCGCCGCCCCGGTATGTACATCGGCGGCACCGACGCCAAGGCGCTGCATCACATGGTCTACGAAGTGGTGGACAACGCCATCGACGAGGCCATGCAGGGCCGCTGTGATCATATCTGGATCACAATCCACAAAGATGAAAGCGTCAGCGTCACCGACAACGGCGCCGGTATTCCGGTGGGCATTCAACAGCAGACAGGGCTGCCCGCCCTCACCGTCGTCATGACCAAACTGCATGCCGGTGGTAAATTTGGCGGCGGCGGCTACAAAGTTTCCGGCGGTTTGCACGGCGTCGGCGTCAGCGCGGTGAATGCTTTGAGCACCTGGATGGAAAGTACGGTCAAGCGCAACGGCAAGATCCATCGCCAGCGCTTCGAACGCGGCGTGCCGGTAACCGGCGTCGATGTGATCGGCGAGTGCGAGCCTGGCGACACAGGCACCACACAGCGTTTTCTGCGCGATGACACTATCTTCCAGGTGCTAAGCTACGACTGGCAGACGTTGGTGACCCGCTTCCGCGAAATGGCCTTTTTGACCCGCGGCGTCGATATCACCTTTGTGGACGAGCGCGAAGAACCGGCGCGCGAGATCAACTTCCACTTTGAAGGCGGCGTTCAGTCTTTTGTGCGCTATTTGAATAAGAACCGCGAAGTGCTGCATACGCCGATCTACGTGGACCGCGAGATCGAGAGCACTCAGGTAGAGGCGGCGATTCAATACACCGATGGCTACAACGAATCGGTCTTCGCCTTTGCCAACACCATTAACACCCCCGACGGCGGTTCTCACCTGACAGGGCTACGCGCGGCGTTGACCCGTCAGATCAACGATTATGGGCGCAAACAGGGCTTTTTGAAAGACAGCGACCCCAACTTCACCGGCGACGACACCCGTCAGGGAATGACGGCGATTGTCAGCGTAAAGGTGTTGGAGCCGCAGTTCGAAGGCCAGAACAAGCTGAAACTGCTTAACAACGAAGTGCGCTACCACGTCGAGCAGGCCATTGCCGAGTCGGTGGGCGAGTGGATGGAACAGAACCCGCGCGACGCCCGCAAGATCCTCGAAAAGTGTCAGACGGCCTACCGTGCCCGTGAGGCGGCGCGCAAAGCACGTGATCTTGTCATCCGCAAAAGCGCATTGGAAAGTCTGACGCTGCCCGGTAAACTGGCCGACTGCTCCAGCCGCGATCCACTGGAAAGCGAACTCTACATCGTCGAAGGCGACAGCGCCGGCGGCTCGGCCAAGCAGGGCCGCGACCGGCGTTTTCAGGCGATTTTGCCCCTGCGCGGCAAGATCCTCAATGTTGAAAAGACAAGCCTCGACAAAGCACTGGGCAATAAAGAAATTCAGGCGTTGATCACGGCGCTGGGCACCGGCATCGGCGATGACTTCACCGTAGAGAACCTGCGCTACAACCGTATCATCATTATGACCGACGCCGATGTCGATGGCGCTCACATTCGTACACTGCTGCTGACGCTCTTCTTCCGTTACATGGAGCCGCTGGTCGAGAATGGTCATCTCTACATTGCACAACCACCGCTCTACCGTGTTCAGGTGACAGACAAAACCAGTGGTAAGTCGAAGCGAGACTCCCGCTACGTCTACAACGATACCGCCCTGCTCAAACTGCGCAAAGAGCTGGGCGAGGAAAACGTTAAACTTGAGCAGCGCTACAAAGGTCTTGGTGAAATGAACCCTGAGCAACTCTGGGAAACCACCATGAACCCTGAAAATCGCACACTGTTGCAGGTGTCGGTGGAAGATGCCGCCGAAGCGGATCGCACCTTTGATATGCTAATGGGCAGCAGCGTGCCACCACGCCGCCGTTTCATTCAGACCCACGCACACGAAGTGCGCAATCTCGATGTGTAATCGAGCTGTCAATCGAAACAAAAAAGAGGACGCCACGGCGGCGTCCTCTTTTTTGTTTCAGTTGTCTATTCAGTGAAGTCAGTTCATGGGCAGCGCATGCGCTCGTTCTTTAACATCGTGCCTGGCGAGTTTGCTCACTGGCTCTGCGCTGTAACTGTGCCCATTGCCGTTGCCATTGTGATGCCCGTTGCGACCATAGACAGGGGTGGTCTGCGCCTCTATCTCTGTGCGGAAGTGGCTGACCTGTTCCAGCAGTTGTTGGGCCATGTAGGCCAACTGAGCCGCCGAGGCGACGGTCTGCTCCACCTGGGCGCTCACCTCTTCGGTGGCGGCAGAGACCTCTTCGGCGGCGGCGCTGTTCTCTTCGGAGACAGCCGAGACATCTTCCACCGATTGCATCACCTCGTCGCTGCTGCCGGCCAACTGCTCAGCGGCGGCGCTGTTGCTGGCCACCACCGTCGCCACCTGCCCCATCAAGCCCTGGAGTTCGTGGTTGCCGGCGTTCATGTCCACCACGGCCTGGCCCAACTGCTGAATCTGCGACTGCACCTGCGTCACCGCGGCCTGGATGCGCATGAGCACCTGCTCAGTTTCGCCGGCCAGGTTGAGGCCCTGATCCACTTCCTGGCGGCTTTCGTCCATGGCGGCCACAGCCTGGTTGGCCGTCGACTGCACCGCCTTGACGATGCCGGTGATCTCCCCGGCGGCGCGCCCGGCCTGCTCGGCCAGCTTGCGCACTTCGTCGGCCACCACGGCGAAGCCCTTGCCATGTTCACCGGCGCGGGCAGCCTCGATGGCGGCGTTGAGGGCCAGCAGATTGGTGCGTTCGGCGATCTCGTCGATGGTCTGCACGATGGTGCCGATCTCCTGGCTGCGGGCGCTCATCTCCACCACCCGGTCGGCCACGTTCTTGGTCTTGGTGGCAATCGTGCGCATGCCGTGGATGGTCTTGTTGACAGTGGTAACGCCATCTTTGGTGGCGTTGCCCGTCTCGCTGACGGCGGCGCGGCTCTCGTCGGTGGCCGCCTGCACCTGCTGGATCGCCACCACCAGCCGTCCTTGCAGGGTGCGGTTCATCAGGTCGACGCTGTTGGATTGCTGGCGTGCCCCTTCGGCAATGCTCAGGATCGACTGCGTCTGCTGCTCGATGATGCGGCGTGTGCCTTCGAGGCTGTGGCTCTGCTGGGTGTTGGCTTCGGCCACCTGGCTGATGGTCAACGCAATTTGCTGCGTGGCCTGGCCTGCCTGGCCGCTGGCTTCGTTCAACTGTTCGCTGGCGCTGGTGACGCTTTCTGCGCCCTGGCGCACGCTGCGGATCAGGCTGCGCAGGTTGGCCGACATGGCGCTGAATGCACCGCCGGTGACCTGTAGACGGTCGATGATTGTGTTGAACGATTCCGCCATCTTGCCCACTTCATCTCGTGTCGATACAGTGAGCGATTTTACGGTCATCTCAATACTGCGTTCCGAAAGATCACCTTGCGCCATTCGTTCCAACTCGTTGGCCAGGTTGGTCAGATCCACTTCAGCGATCTGCGTAGACGCTGCGACCACTGAGCGAAGCGGTTGGGTAATGCTGCGTGAAATGGTCCACCCAAGGCCAAGTCCTAAAACCACGGCGGCAGCCATCGTTACAATCAAAATCCACTGAGTTTGTGCAACCATCGATTGCGAATTGTCTGCTTGCGCCATGAAGTCAACGGCAACACTATCAGACATCGCTGAAGCGTCCGTGCGTACTTGAGGCCCTAGAACATCAAGCTGATTGGTAACCAGCTCCTTTTGTTTTTCGTAGTCGACATGCAGATTATCAAACCCATTTTTGTAGGACTGCATCGCTATAATGGCTTCTTCTGCCAGCCGCCGTTGCCCTGGAGTCGTCAGACTTGACTGAAGACGTTCATATGCGGTCATGCCTTCGTTGTAGCGATCCGTGAACCGGGTGCTCCACTGTTGATCGCCTTCCTGCAAATACTTGAAGACATTCAAGCGCATCCGTGCAAGCGCTTCTGCCATATCGCCTGTATCCTTTACTGCTTCGATATTTTCGTTATCAAATACCTCGGCAGACAGGGCGTCCAGCTTTTCGCCGGCAAGCGCTGCTTGCACATCTAATTCATCTGTCACCACCTGATTGCGGCGACTGATTAACTCAATCACCTCTGTAAATGTCGCTTCATAGCCTTTAAAGCCTTCGTTAATCTTTGTGAGAAGTGCAACTCGTTCGCTTTTTGTGATTGCGACTTCTGCTGCTGCAAGAGATTCCGTTAAGTACTCAACCTCTTGGTTATAGCGCGTCAGGTAGGCTTCCTGTGGGTCACGGATGTACTTGTTTGCATAGAAACGAACCAATAGGATCTGTTCAACTATTGACTCGGAAATGCGTTGGTCTTCTGCCAGATTTGTAGCTAGATCGGTAACTGTGCTGTTAATCTGGCTTAAACGGACGAGGGCAACACCGCCGACAATCGCCATCAAGAGTAGCGCAATTACATAACCAGCGATTATTTTCGCGCCAACTTGAAGATTCCCGAACAGAGATTTCATTGTTTTCTCCTTGCGATACTTACAATTTACTTAATCTATTCTTTTTTGATTTTCGACAAGCCAGTGCTCCTTGCGTATACGTAAATAGTCTTACTTGTGACTTTTTTAACTATCCGTACAAAACAGAAAAACGCCGAAAGCATCGCTTCGGCGTTTTTGAACAATAAGGGTGGTAACTGTGGGTTTTAGTGTAACGTTGGCGCTGGGAATCGTTGAGCAAGCGATGCAATTCGCAAGCTCAAGTCTACGGGAGATCCTGTGTGATGTGCCAGATCTGCTTCAATGACAGCCCTGGGCATGAAGTAGGCAAAGCTGCTTTCCCGATTCTGCGCCAGAACTGCGCCACCATGTGTGCGCACCACACGTGCGCCATCGAGTCCATCTTCACCCAACCCAGTGAGCACTACGGCTGCTAGCCGATGTCGATAAAGAGGGGCAAGTGTGCTGAATGTGATGTCTGCCGCCGGCTTTACTGATTTGACACGAGGCGAATCGAGTAGCTGTACAACTCCGTGAACGGTAAAAGACAGGTGATAGCCTCCAGGTGCAACCAGGAATTCCCCCTGTGAGATCAGATCGCCGTCTCTGGCTTCTCTTACCGTGTAAGGGGTAAGCTGGTTAAGGTTTTCGCTCAGCATCCGGGTGAAACCCGCCGCCATATGCTGAACAATTGCGCCGCCGATGGGTAAGTTTGGCGGTAGCGACGAAAAGAATTGGCGTAGTGCCTCAGGGCCTCCAGCAGAACTGGCAACCACTACCGGCATATCAGTTAGGGCAAGTGCACGAACAGGCATTTTGTACATAGCGCAATCCTTCGCTTCAAACCGATTCGTTATAACCCTCTTGAGAAGAGTATGCTTACAGGTTGGCTCAAGTATAGATGGGCCTAGCAATTCTTGAGAAGACTCCAATTAGCCTATTCCAACAAAAAATGATTGCAACAAGCCAGTGGTCAGAAGAAAATAAAAAAGCCCCTGGTCATTGACGACCAGGGGCTTTGGAAGCAAAACTTAAGACAGGTAATCTCGCAACTTGCGGCTGCGGCTGGGGTGCCGCAAGCGGCTGAGCGCCTGCGCTTCAATCTGGCGAATGCGCTCACGGGTGACACCAAACTTCTTGCCTACTTCTTCCAGGGTGTAACAGTAGCCATCGACCAACCCGAAGCGAAGTTGCAGAATGCGTACTTCGCGCGGCGTTAGGCTTTGGAAGATCTCGTCGATCACCTCACGCAGAAGCTGCTGGCCGGCGGCATCTTGCGGGCTGTCGGCGTCTTCATCTTCGATGAAGTCGCCCAGGTAGCTGTCTTCCTCTTCGCCAACAGGCATTTCGAGGCTCAACGGCCGCTGGCTGACCCGCATAATGTGTTCGACCTTCTTCGGGGTTACGCCCAGTTCTTCGGCGATTTCCTCGGTGGTTGGGTCGCGTCCTAGCTCCTGCACCAGTTGGCGGCTGGTGCGGGTAAGGCGATTGATTTGCTCATACATGTGCACCGGCACGCGGATGGTGCGTCCCTGGTCGGCAATGGCACGAGTCACCGCCTGGCGAATCCACCACGTAGCGTAGGTGCTGAATTTGTAACCACGGCGATAGTCGAACTTCTTCACAGCTCGAATTAGACCGATGTTACCTTCCTGAATCAGATCAAGGAAGGGGACGCCCCGTCCCACATACTTCTTGGCGACACTGACAACCAGACGGCTGTTGGCCTTGATTAAGTGTTCCTGTGCTGCTTGACCATCGCGCACAAGCAAAAGCAAGCGTTCGCGTTCTTCCCAATCGTCAACGCCATCAGAAAGTTTGCTGCGAGAAATGCGACCTTTTTCCATACGCTTGGCCAGGTCCACTTCTTCTTCCGCCGTCAACAGAGGAACGCGCCCGATTTCTTTCAGATAGAGACTGATCGAATCGTCGATTTCGATCTGGCTGAGGTCAAAATCTTCCTCTTCTTCGACGCCTTCGATGATCTCTTCTGGCTCTTCTTCTTCAATCTCTTCTTTTTGCCCAACGGCAATTCCTTGCTCAAAGAGTGTGGCGAAGATATCTTCCAGTTGATCGATGTTGTTTTCGACCTCTGGCATTACCTTTAACACGTCGTCGTAGCTGACAAACCCCTTCGAGCGACCTAGTTGTAGCAAGTGCGCCTGTGCTTGTTCGGGCGAGAGCGGCTGTTGCTCCAACTGTTCCTCTTGATTGATGGGTGTGGTCATCACTTCTTCTGTCATTTCGTGGCATCTCCATGACTAGCGGGCACCATGTCCATGCAGGGTTACCCAAAACCTGCATTTCTTGCCTAACAATCAGGCCAAGTGCGGTCTTTTACTTTACAATAATAAACACGTTACAACTATAAGCCATATTCCACTCTAAAAGTTCCACAGATCCTCTCGCCGATACAACTTATGAGGATGACGAATCTGCGGGCAATGCTTCTTTGAAATCCCAAATTTGGTTGCGTTGCTGGTAGATGCGGTTACAAGCTGTGCATTGAATGCGATCCGCAGCTAGTAATGCAAATGCTTCAGCAGCACATCCAGGACATCGAAACAACTGCGCTATTGATTGTGAATGAATCTCTGCTGTGTTCGCCGGTCGATGCTGAGTGGATTGAGCGACTACCAAAGCACTGGGCGCCAAAGGAAAACGACCGGCCCACTCAACAAAATTCTGCTCAATACGCACCAATTGTTCTGCTGAAACCCAGCGTTTAAGCAGTGGCAACCGAAAATGTGACAGTGCAAAGCGGCGCTCGACGCTTAGATGGCCTTTAGAAAACTGAGTTTCCATCCAGTGGGGATGGAAATCGTAGTTGAGTTTCACAAACTCAACTGGTTGTCTTTCAAAAGGAGACCAATCCTGGCGCCGCAGAAGCCATCGCCCGACTGACTTCAAATTGCGCTTGTTGGCGTACTCCAGCACGGCCACACTTTGTCGATGCAGCACTCGTTCTATTTGCGCCAGCGCAGCCGTTACATCGGCAAGGTGATGCATTACCCGCAACATGACTAACGTATCGAGCGTACCGGATGCAAGCGGGAGTTCATAAATATTCCCTGCTACAAAGATGAACCTTGGATCGGTTCCCCAACGTGTCACTGCATCACTGAGCAACGTACGGCTGTAATCGAACAGAATAATCTGTTCGTAGCCGGTGTAGAGATCCGCCAGTCTGCCGAATCCTGCACCGATTTCGGCAATGCGCCGGCCTGACGGCGGCATAACACGTTTCAATACGGCACGTTCGACTAGATCTTCGTACTCTCGGCCCTGCCCTTCCCAAAATGCCTGCCGATAGTTGCTGCCTTCGTAGTCCATTACTGGGATTTGCGAAACAGATTCTGTCGTCGGTTTGTCTATCGTCATCGGCAGGTGTTGTTCTCATAAAAATGGGTCTCGAATGTTTCACGTGAAACATTATTGCCGATGTTTCACTTGCCGAGACCCATCAAAATCATGTAATTAGAACAAAAAGTGCGGGAAGGGTTACCCCCTCCGCGCAAGATGACCCATTATATCACCCAAGATCTGGGATTTCAATACCCAATTTGGGATTTTTTTTACAAATCGTTCATTCCGTGTTAACGCATTGTGTCTCATTCGCTAGAAAACCAGTTCTCTGGCAAATGACCTATATCTGCAAGATGGGTAACCTCGTTGACAATGAGAGGATGCCAGTTTCCATCAATGCGGACGAGGACGGAAATTGCACAGTTTACCGGATCCCAGCGCGACCAATCTTGAGGCCCGTCCCCTAGCCATTGGGCCAAGAGGTTGCTGATGACGCCGCCATGTGTAACAGTGAGAAGCGTTTCTTCAGGGTGTGCATCTGCCAGGCGCTGAAATGTCGCAGGTACACGGCGCCCAAAGGCAATGGGCGATTCCCCGTTGGGTGGGGCGAAGGCAGGATCGATTGCCCATCGATCCCAAAGTTTGTCGACATTACGCAACTGGGCGAAGGTGCGCCCTTCCCAATCGCCGATGCTCATTTCACTCAAGCCGGATTCAATGCGCACATTAAGGCCGATGGATTTTGCGATCTCTTGTGCTGTGCGCTGCGCGCGTGGAAGGGGCGAGACGTAAATATGGTCGATTGGGGTGTGGGCGTGTAGTTCCAGCAGCCGGCGCGTGGCCGCTGCCACTTGCGCTTCTCCCTGTGGCGTCAGCGGCGCGTCCATTGCACCATGCCAGACCTTGTTTACATTTGCCACTGTCTCACCGTGCCTTAGTAGAATCAAACGAGTCATGTACATATCCCTTAAAGTGAATAATGGAGCAAGCGGCGCTGGTTTTTGTAGACAGGCTAACACTGCGGTCTACAACTGTGAAGTAAGTCGGCTTCAGTTTCCAGGCTACTTGCGCAAAGCGCGAAATGTCCCCTTATTTATGGCGGCGCAATTGACAGCAGCGAATGGCCGTGCTACACTTTGCCCATTCTATACAATCTGCGTTGCGTAATTGTTGTCTGTATGCTTTCATAGGTAATTGTTGCCATGATCAGCGCCTATTCTCACAATGCAAGGAGGCCCGCATGCATGTTGCCAGACTGAAGTCTGGAACTTTGCGCGTGGTGAGGATGGGTCAAACCTGACACATCTTGATGGATGCAAAGCTCTCCAGCCGGAGAGCTTTTTTTGTTGCGAATACTCCTGACGGAGGAGATGATGTATCTGCCAAAACACAACCAAGTTGAAGATCAGTTGCAGATCTTCGAAATGATCAAGAGCCATTCATTCGCGATTCTGGTGACCAGCCAGAATGATCTCCCCTTTGCTACTCACCTTCCTTTTGTTTTAGATGAAAGTCGTGGTCCGCACGGCACGCTGATTAGCCATATGGCGCGTGCCAATCCGCAGTGGCAACACCTGGCAGAAAAGCCGGCGTTGGTCATCTTTCAAGGCGCACATACTTACGTTTCACCTACCTGGTATCGTAGCGAATTCAATGTGCCCACCTGGAATTATGTGACTGTGCATGCCTATGGTCGGGCGCGTGTGATTGAATCAATGGCCGATGTGACAGCTCGCCTCGATCAACTGGTGGCCCAATACGAAGGCAATGGCCCCGATGCCTGGGCTGTCCCCTGGGAAGATGAGCGGTATGGGAAACTTACCGGCGGTGTGGTGACGTTTGAGATAGAGATCAACAAGCTTGAAGGCAAGTGGAAGATCAGCCAGAACAAGTCGCACGCCGATCAGCAAGGTGTGATCGAGCATTTGCAGCAAGCAACCACATCGCCCGATGCAGTCAATATGGCAGCCATGATGTGTCAACATCTCAAACACGCGGAGAAGAAAGACAATGTTTAAGGCAGGTATTGCCGGCGCCAGTGGCTATACAGGATACGAACTGATCAAGCTGATCCACCGCCATCCTCAACTTGAAATCGGTTGGCTAACCGGCGAAAGCAGTGCAGGACACTTTTACGATGAGATCTATCCTGTCAACTGGCACTATCCTTTGATTACGCTGGACGAAGCGCTCACTCGCGTCAGCGAAGTTGACGTCGTTTTTCTCTGCTTACCCCATTCGGCGTCGATGAGCGCTGTCAAACGCTTTTATGAGACGGGGGTGACGGTGATCGATCTCAGCGCCGATTTCCGGCTGGACAATGCTGCCACTTACAAGCGCTGGTACCACGAAGAACACACTGCCCCCGAACTGCTTGAAAAAGCTGTCTATGGGCTGTGCGAGGTGAATCGGGCGCAGTTGCCCGGCAGTAAATTGATCGCGGTGCCAGGCTGCTACCCCACCAGCATCAATTTGGGGCTTTACCCGCTGGCAAAAGCCGGCTGGTTGGGTGACCGCATCATCGCGGATTCAAAGAGTGGTGTCAGCGGGGCGGGGCGCAAGGCCAAGTTGGAGTATCACTTTGTGGAAGCCAACGAGAATATTTCGCCCTACAATGTGGGGCATCGCCACCGTCACATTGCCGAGATGGAGAAGATCCTCAATGCCGCCAACGGCAAGGCGCGCGACTACCGCATCCTTTTCTCACCGCATCTGCTGCCCGTAAACCGGGGGATTCTGAGCACGATTTACGTTGAAGTGGAAGAAGGTGTGCGCGAGGCGCAAGTGTGGGATCTCTACGCAGAGAGCTATGCCAACGAGGCTTTCATTCATCTGCTGCCGTTGGGAAAGGGCGCCGCGCTGTCGCACACGGTCAACAGCAACCGTTGCGCCATCGGCATCATTCCCGCCGACCCAACCCGGCCCAATGGACGTGAATACATCATCACCGCCAGCCTGGACAATTTGATCAAAGGCGCAAGCGGACAGGCGCTGCAATGTTTCAATATTGTAGCAGGGCTGGACGAGACGGCAGGGCTGATCTAAATGAGTAATGAGTAATGAGTTGTACTTGGGATGTGACGCCAGGTGCGGGAGCCGTTTTCAGCCCAACATGACTCATCTCCTGCCAAGACAATATAGGTTGCGCAATCATGAACCCTGCCCCCACCACGATTCTTGAAGGCCACATCTCCATTGAAGCGGCGTTGACGGCACAGAGCCGGCCTATCTTCGAGATCTACGTGAGTGAACGAAAACGGGATGCTGCTCTCCGTTATCTGATGCGGTTGGCCCAGGAGGCAGGGGTGCCGGTGCAACGCGTGCCTGACGCTGAGATCGACCGGCGAGCACAAGGAACGACGCACGGCGGGGTGATTGCTGAAGCGGGAGAGCGGCGTTTTGTGACACTGGCAGCATTGGCAGAGGTCGAACACCCTCCCTTTGTGGTGATGATTGACGGCGTTGAGGATCCGTTTAACTTTGGCTACGCCGTGCGGGCGCTGTACGCCGCCGGTGTGGACGGATTGGTGGTGCGGCCACGCAATTGGATGAATGCCACGGCCACAGTGGCGCGATCCTCGGCGGGCGCTTCGGAGCGCATCGCCACGGCTGTGGCCGAGAGCGCAGAAGACGCCGCCGCCTTCTTCCGCAGTCGCGGGCTGCTCATCGCCTGTACTGGTTTGGAAAACGCCGTCGACGTAGATCAAACCGATTTAGCTCAAGGAATCTTTCTGCTGATTGGCGGCGAAAAACGGGGAATTACCCGATCGTTTATGGAACAGGCCGATGTGACGCTGCAAATTCCCTATGGCCGTCTCTTTCAACAGTCACTGGGAACCGCCGCCGCCGCCGCCATTTTAGGCTACGAAGTAATGCGCCAACGACGCGCCGGCATGGCGCGACCCACCCAACGTGATTAGGCTGTGTTGACATTTCACAGGTCTCCTCTGGTCGCTCGCTTAAATGACGGCAACTTGCCAGGAGACCGCACTGTAAATGTCAACAGAACCTAAAAGGAGAGGCCATGGATGCAGACAGGCAGGATTACGAAACCGAGACCATTGTCCTTCCCAGAGCAGAAGGAGAGGCCGAACGCTACGCCGTGATCCTCAAGATCGGCGGCAACGAACTCGACGATCCGGCTTTCCTGTTCGGGCTGGCGAATGCTGTGAAGAGTTTGCAGGGCGATGGCAAAGCGCCGGTGATTGTCCACGGCGGCGGCAAGGCCATTGCCGACTATCAGAAAAAGCTGGGACTTGAAACCAAGTTCGTGGAAGGGTTACGTGTCACCAGCGACGAAGACGCCGACCTGGTGGAAATGGTTTTGAGCGGCTTGATGAACAAGCGCATTGTGCGCACGTTGGTGAAGGAAGGCATTCGCGCCGCCGGCATCAGCGGGGTGGACGATGGCACGATCTACGTGGAGAAGATGTGGCACCCGCTGGGCGATCTGGGCCGGGTGGGCGAAATTCAAGATGTGGACCTGCATCTGATCAACACCTTGTTGGATGCCAACATTGTGCCGGTAATTAGCCCCGTAAGCTTCGGCTCGTTTGATGCCCAGAGTTACAACGTCAATGCCGACCATGCGGCGGCGGCGATTGCGGCCCGCATGGGCGCGATCAAGTTGATATTTGTGAGCAATGTGCCGGGGGTGTTGATTGCCCAGCGCGTGATCCGGGCTGTCACCGCCGATCAGGCGGAAGCGTGGATTGAAGACGGTAGCATCTACGGCGGCATGGTGCCCAAAGTGCGCAGCGCGGTTGAGGCTGTGCGCAGAGGTGTCGCCCAGGCGGTGATTACCAATCTGGCCGGTGTACAGGAAGGCACAGGCACCGGCATTATCGGTTCGAAGTGAGATTGGGGACTGGGGACAAGGGACTGGGGACTGGGGATCGCGTACAAGATTCCCAATCCCCAGTCCCCAGTCCCCAATCTCCAATCTCTCCCACAAAGGAGAGCATGTCCTATGACGGCGACGATAAATGAGGCGATTCAGAACGAGCAGAATTATGTGTTGGGGGTGTATGGCCGCCCTCCGTTTGTCATCGAGCGAGGTGAAGGCTCGGTTGTCTACGATACTGATGGCAAGGCGTACATCGATTGTGTGGCCGGGATCGCGGTGAATATCTTCGGCTACAACGATCCGGGGATCAATCAGGCCATTCAAGAGGCGGTGCATACAGGCGTGCTGCATGTGAGCAATCTTTACCACACAGCTTCACATGCCAAACTGGCCAAGCAGCTTTGCGAGAAGAGCTTTGCCGACAAAGTTCACTTCAGCACCACCGGCGCAGATGCCAACGAGGGCGCCTTTAAGTTCGCCCGCCGCTATGCCCGCGAGCACGGCCACGAAGACAAGTACGAGATCCTGTCTTTTACGCGGGCGTTTCATGGCCGCTTGTTCGGTTCCTTGGCGGCGACGCCGCGCGAGAAGTACCAACAGCCCTTCCAACCGCTGATGCCCGGTGTGCGCTTTGCTGAGTTCAACAACCTTGAAAGCGCCCGCGCCGCCATGTCCGACAAGGTTTGCGCCATCATCGTTGAGCCGGTGCAGGGCGAAGGCGGCATTTACCCGGCCACGCCCGAATTCCTCAAAGGCTTGCGCGATCTGGCCGATCAATACGACGCGCTCTTGATCTACGACGAAGTGCAGTGTGGTCTGGGGCGCACAGGCTATCTGTGGGGACATCACAGCGTCTGCGCCAAGGACGAAAACGGCTGCGTTTTCGGCTGCAACGGCGCCTGCCAGGTCGAACCCGATCTGATGACGCTGGCCAAGCCGCTGGCGGGTGGACTGCCCATCGGCGCCATCCTCATGCGGCAGAAAGTTGCTGATACCATCCACAAGGGTGATCATGCCAGCACGTTCGCCGGCAATCCCTTCACCACGCATGTGGCCAATCATGTGGTGGAACGGGTATCGCAACCTGAATTCCTGGCCGAAGTACGCGAAAAGGGCGAGTACCTGGTTGAGCTTCTCGAAGAACTCAACAGCCCGCACATCAAAGAGATCCGCGGCAAGGGGCTGATTGTGGGCGTAGAGATGGACATCGAAGTCAACCCCATCGTGGAAAAGGGCTACGAACACGGCGTCCTCTTCGTCAGCGCCGGGCCGAATATTCTGCGCTTTGTGCCGCCGTTGACCATCACCAAAGCCGATCTGGCCAAGGCGGTGGGTGTATTGGGCGCAATTTTGCACGAACTGTAGCACGCTGAATCAACATCCGTCTCTCAGGAGGCACCATGAGTCTGATAATACGACACGCACAAGCTGAAGATGTGCCACAGTTGATGGCGCTGATTAACGATTTTGCAGCGCGCAACCTCATGTTGCCGCGCACAGAGGCGGCTATTTTGCAGGGGCTACCTGATTGGCTGGTGGCCGAAGACGAAGTCGACGGGCAGCGGCGGGTGGTGGGGTGTGGCGCACTGGCCGCACTCACCGAAGAACTGGCCGAGATCCGTTCGTTGGCGGTAGATGCCAGCCAACATGGCAAAGGAGTGGGCAGCATCATCGTCGAACATCTGGTGGCGTTGGCGCGTGCGAGAGAATTCCGCAAGATCTGTGCGCTGACGTTGCGCGAAAGCTTCTTCGAACGGCTGGGCTTCGAGATCGTTGACCGCTGGAGTGTCAGCCCCAAGCTATGGCAAGAGTGCATCTACTGCTCCAAGTTCCACCGCTGCGACGAAGTGGCGGTGATGAAAAGCCTGACCAATCAGACCGTGGATGCAGCTCTGGCCGATACGACGCAGCCTGCCGCCTGGAATGCTTTGCTGAAACACGCGTCCTGGCGGCAGCCGTTGCGGCTGGCCTACAATCGCAAACCGATTCGACTCAATGACGAATAATTTGTACGAATAACTTGGAGGAATTGGATTGGAAGCAATTCTGGCGTTAGCCAATGGCGATATCTTCCGCGGCGAAGCATTCGGCGCCGCTACGACAGTGGTGGGCGAAGTCGTTTTCAACACCAGCCTTACCGGCTATCAGGAAGTGATCACCGATCCTTCGTACCGTGGGCAGATGGTCTGCATGACCTACCCGCATGTGGGCAATACCGGCATCAACCGCGAAGACGTGGAAAGCGACCAGCCACAGATCACCGCCTTCATCGTGCGTGAGATCAGCCCGGTGGTTTCCAACTGGCGGGCAAATGAGACGTTGCACAGCTATCTGGATCGGCATGGCATCCCCGGCATCAGCGAAGTGGACACGCGCGCCCTCACACGTCGCTTGCGCGAACAGGGTGTGCTCCACGCTGCGCTCTGCACCGATGGCAGCCGCAGCGCCGAGGAACTGCTGGAAATGGCGCGCACGTGGGAAGGGCTTGACGGACGTGACCTGGTGAAAGAGGTCACCTGCCACGAGCCATACAACTGGATTGACGGCACCGAAACCCAGTGGACGCCTGTCTCTTCAGGCAAAGAAGCATCGCCCAAGGCTGCCGCGGCGCAGTCGGATGCGCCGTTGATCGTGGCCTACGATTTTGGCATCAAACACAACATCTTGCGCCGGTTGACCAGCCACAACCTACGGGTTGTGGTTGTTCCTGCCGACACGTCGGCGGAGCAGGTGTTGGCGATGCAGCCGCAGGGGATCTTCCTGAGCAACGGTCCTGGTGATCCGGCGGGCGTTCCTTATGCTGCGCAAGCCGTCTCTAAATTGATGCAGCACAATGTTCCTATGTTTGGCATCTGCCTGGGGCACCAGATCATCGGGCGGGCGCTGGGCGCGGAGACGTACAAACTCAAGTTCGGTCATCATGGCAGCAACCAGCCGGTGAGCGACAGCGAAAGCACCAATGTGCAGATCACGGCGCAGAATCACAACTACGCCGTGCGCGAAGAGACATTGCCCACCAATGTAGAAGTGACGCACCGCAACCTCAACGACGGCACCGTCGAAGGCTTGCAACTGAAAGATCGCCCCGTTTTCTGTGTGCAATATCACCCCGAAGCCAGCCCCGGCCCTCACGACGCTGATCTCCTCTTTGCCAAGTTTGCGCGCATGGTGGAAGCACACGCCAGGCAAGCGAAATAAGACAGATGTTGCGAATGGCGGATTGCGAATGGCAGCCTGTAAACAGTGTTATCGCCTGATTACAGCGCCACATCGCAATCCGCCATTCGCAATCCGCCATTCGCAATCCGCAATCCAAAAGGAGACAACCCAATGCACTACTCCCTCCGCCCGCTTTGTGCGGACGATGAGTCTTTCCTATGGCAGATGCTTTACTATGCGGCCCAGGTCGATCGAGAGGAAGGACGCACCATTGCCGACATGCAGCGTGATCCGGTGATGCCGAATTATGTGACAGGTTGGGGCCGCCCCGGCGATCTGGGTTTTGTGGCCGTAGATGACGGCGGCGCAGCGCTGGGCGCAGCCTGGTTACGGCTGCCTACAGCAAATGGCGGCGGCTACAGCACTGCTGAACCGAATGTCCCCGAATTGGCGATCGCGCTGCTGCCCTCCTATGTTGGGCAGGGGATCGGTACCCGCCTGCTCCAAGCACTGCTCACCGCCGCACGTGGACATTACCCCGCTGTGATCCTGAACGTGCGCCAGGAAAATCCAGCCCGGCGCCTCTACACCAGATTGGGGTTTGCGCCCATCCGCGAGATCACCAACCGCGTCGGAGGACGTTCCATCGAAATGCTCTACACATTTGAAACCGAAACACCAGCCATAACCGATCCCCTTTCCGAGATCCGGCAGATCGAGGAGGCTTCGCTCAACGCATGGCCGGCACACCAGAGCATGGTGGACCAGGGCTGGTTGCTCCGTTTTGCCGCCGGCTACACCCGCCGCTCCAATTCGGTAAACCCAATCTACCAGACGGAAGCTGACAGCGCCGCTGAGTTGGCAGCGCGCATCACTCGTTGTGAATCAATCTATCGGGCGCGACAACTGCCCATCGTCTTCAAGATGACGCCGCTGGTGCAGCCGCCCCATCTCGATGCGGTGCTGGCTGACCGCGGATATGTCCACGATGCGCCGACGACGATACGACGACGCCACCTCGCCGCTCCTCTGCCGGCCAGTGATACAGACGGCGTCGTGCAAATCGAAGAGGTCGTTTCACAAAAATGGCTCGACGCCTTTGTTCGCTTCAGTGAGCTGAACCCGGAGCAGATCCACGCGTTGCGGGGCATTTTGCACAATATCGTGCCGACCACCGCATATGCCGGCCTGATGGTGGACGACGAGGTGGTTGCCTGTGCCCTGGCCGTAATGGAGGACGTATTGGTTGGCCTGTATGATGTTGTCACTGCGCCTTCTGCACGGGGACGGGGCTATGGCACGCACCTGTTGATTACGCTGCTCAATTGGGCAAAAGCGCGCGGCGCAGAAAAAGCCTATCTCGCTGTAATGGACAATAATCTCCCAGCCAAGCGTTTGTATGATAAACTCGGATTTACCGAGCTATATCCCTATTGGTATCGAGTGCAGCGAACATAGCCTTTCCATCTCTGTGGGTGTGCCATGACGAAGACAATTTCGTGTGCCCTGATTGGTCTTGGCAACGTTGGGCGCAGCTTTTTACAAATTCTTGAAGAAAAAGAGAGGCGGCTCGCCGAGCAATATGATCTGCGGTTTCAGGTTGTCCTGGTGGCCGATAGCAGTGGCGTTGCACTGTGCCAGGCTGGATTTGATCCTGGCGCGTTACGCCGGCACAAACTGAGCGGCAGACGGGTGGCTGATCTGCCTGAGTTCCAACCTGCGCGGCAGCCGCATGAGTTGTTGGGTGCAGTTGGTTGTGATCTGCTGCTGGAGGCGTCACCCGTCAATCTCAAAACCGGGGAACCTGGCCTGAGCGTTGTGCGTACAGCCCTGCAACAAGGAATCCATGCCGTGCTGGCCAACAAAGCGCCGTTGGTGTTAGCCTTTCAGGAACTCCAGCGCACGGCGGCATTGAACAACGTCAACTTGCTTTACAGCGCCACTGTCTGCGGCGCACTGCCGGTGATCAACATCGGGCGGCGCGATCTCATTGCCGCCGATATCAACCTTGTGCGCGGCATTTTCAACAGCACCACCAACTACATCCTCGAAGAGATGAGCAGTGGGCGTAGCTATGCCGAAGCATTGGCCGAAGCCCAGGCGCGTGGGATCGCCGAAACCGATCCCACGCTCGACGTGGAAGGTTGGGACACCGCCAATAAGTTGGTGATCATTGCCAATAGCTTCCTGGGCGTAGAGGCTACACTTGCCGATGTCAACGTGAGTGGCATCACCGGCATCACCCAAGACGATCTGGCCGCCGAAATCGCCCAAGGACGGCGCATCAAATTGGTGGCCGAGGCTGTGCGCACTGCTACGGGTTATACGCTCTCGGTTGCCCCCCGTCTCCTCGCCGCCGGTGACTTTCTGGCCGGCTGCTCCAGTTGGGAGATGGGCATCGAGATCCACAGCGATCTCTATGAAATCATGTACCATAAGATCTGGGAAGCCGAACCACTGCCCACCGCCGCCGCTATGCTCAGAGACGCAGTCAACATCTGGTACTCACCGTAAGGACGTTCTAAAGCTTTCTGTTTTGTTCTGGACAGGAACAACCAAGAAACCTCCATCGTTTGCAATCAGTATTGCTTCCATATTCACAAAGACAGGTAGGAGTAGCCATATGCGCGAGCAGATTCCCGCAGGCGCACAAGTGCATTGTGCTTTCCATAGCGCCGGGAAGCATTGGTGGATATTGAGTTTGTGGATTGTTGTGCTCCTGATGCTGGGAGGCTGCGCTAATCTGAGCGCCAATCCTGCGCTCCGCCCTACCATTGTCAGTAGTGCTTCAACGCGCCCCCTCCCCCAACTTGCTGTGTCGCCTGTACGTGTCTATGCCGGTAGCAATGTACAGGTGACAGGCAGCAATTGGCCGGACAACAGCCTTGTCCTGGTGACGCTGGCAGATAGCCAGGGACGCAGCGGGATCCTTTCTGCGACCAATGCAGACGGCGATGGCAACCTATCTACCTCGTTTGTCTATCCAGACGGTGAACGCTGGTTGAGTACAGACGTCTACTCAGTGGTTGCCTACATTGGCAACGGCGCTGTACAGGCAACCGCGCAGATCTCAATTGACGCAGCCAGCGGGCCGACGCCTACCAACACGCCGGAAGCGACGCCGACGCCGGAAGCGACGCCGACGCCCCTACCCACCGTAACACCCACAGAAACGCCTGCGCCTCCGCCCTTGACCGACTGGACAGGCGAGTATTGGAATAACGACTCTCTCTCTGGTTCGCCTGTGCTGGTGCGCAACGATGCTGCCGTCGTCTTCAACTGGGGCGCTGATCGGCCTGCACCAGAACTGCCCGAAGATTTCTTTAGCGCGCGCTGGCGCAATGACATCTACTTCGAAGGAGGTCTCTACCGCTTCTTTGTCGAAGTAGACGACGGCGCAAGGGTCTTGATCAACGGTGTCGGCGTTCTGGGCGAATGGCGTGAAGGCCCGCCACGCACTGCGTTCGTCGACTATCGGCTTGACGCCGGTGTACATGCCGTGCAAGTTGAGTACTTTGAACGGGCGCAGCGGGCCGTAATCCGATTCTGGTGGGAGCGCTTGGAGCCGTAGTTGGTGACTGGCGCCTGCGTTTTGTACAAAAAGACCCAACCAGCACGGTTGGGTCTTTTTGTATGGCTACTTTGATTTATTCCAGCCAAGCACAGATGGCTGCCTGGCTCGGCTACGGAATTGCCAGCGCCTGCCCCGGATAGATCACGCTGCCGGCAAGCCGGTTACGGCTCTGAATGGCGGTAACGCTTACACCAAAGCGGGCGGCAATGCCGTACAACGTATCGCCTGGCCGCACTGTGTAATAGCGGACGGTGGAAACATTCGGCGTTGGCGTGGGAACCAACTTTTCTACGGTTGGCTCAGGATTCGGCGCTGTGACGGGTGGAATATAGATTTCGGTTACTGCTTGGGTTGGCGCCGGCTCTTGCTGCACCGGTGGGGGTGTGGGCTGTGCGACCGGCTGGGCTGGCGCAGGTTCAACCGGACGGGCCGGCGCAGGCGCCTGCGCTTGCGTCGTGCGTGGGATAGTGAGCGTCTGCCCTACCCGCAGCACATTGGGATTCGGAATTCGATTGTGTTGCAGAATTGTACTGACAGAGACGCCATAGCGGCCTGCGATACTCGATAGCGACTCTCCGCCGCGCACAGAATGATAGACTACATCCTGTGCATAGACTTCAGATGCCGGGGCAGTCAAAAGCCAAAGACCGAAGGTCAACGCGATGGCAAATACCATCTTAACGCACCAACTGACTGCGCGATATGAACTGAAATATACGGTGGAATTGACGGTTGCGGCGTTCATCTGAGTCCTCCTCAACTTCTAAAAGTCTTGCTTAGTACTAGTTCGTGCTGCTAACGCTTACTGTTCCCTCTAATGGTTTGAAACAATCGGCACATACACACTGCTCAGAAGTACATTCTCTTCTTGTTGCGTAATGCCAAAGTTCAGGCTTTCAATCGTCTGGCTTTCAAGTAAGACAACCAAGTACTCCTGTTTGGTTGTGAGCACTGTACGGCCGTTTGGTTGTGCCTGAACTGTGTAACGACCGGGGTAAAGCCCTTCAACGCGCCACTGGCTGTCACCATCAATGGACACCTGACCGACAACCTTGCCTTCGTAATCCATAACGGCGATGTTGAGATTTAACCCGCCGGCAGCTTCTGTGGCATCCCATGATCCATTTTCATTTTCGTCTTGCCAGACTGTGCCGCTGAGGACAGCGTCGTTGTCCGGCTGCGGCGCTTCGAGCATCAACGCATACTTGGCATTGATACGACCTGCTCCAAAATCTACATCCTCGCCAGGATCTCCCAGATCGTCAGCCGTTTCGACAATAATCCGCCGCAGATCGCCGGCTGTGCGCTCCGGCTTCTGGCTCAGCAACAGCGCTGCAAGCCCGGCGACATGGGGTGCAGCCATACTGGTGCCCGACATAAAGATGTAGCCGCCGTAGTAATTGTTCAGATCGTGGTAAGTGCTGTAGATGGTGTAGCCAGGCGCCGCCACATCTACCCATTCACCGTAATTGCTCAGGCTCCACCGTGTGTCATCTTGGCGGGTAGCGCTGACAGCGATGACATCTTCGAGCGCTGCCGGGTAAAAAGGAGTGCTGCTGCGGCTGTTGCCTGCTGCCGCCACAACCAGGACGTTGTGTTCGGTGGCATAGGCGACTGCGTCTTTGACAACCGGCGCATTCGAACTTCCGCCCAGGCTAAGATTGATAATCTGAGCGCCGTGATCTACCGCATAGACGATCCCTGCTGCCACATCCGACCACGTCCCCACATTGTTGGTATTGAGAACTTTGATGGGCAGAATTGAGCAAAGCGGGCAAAGACCGGCGCTGCCTGTGCTGTTATTGGCGTTGGCTGCAATCAAGCCGGCAATGTGGGTGCCGTGTCCATGATCGTCGAGCGCTTCTTCGTCATCGTTGACGAAGTCGTAGCCATCCAGGATGCGCCCCACCAGATCCGGGTGCTCTGGATTGACGCCGCTATCTACCACCGCCACGATTACCGACTGTGTGCCCATGGTGTACTGCCAGGCATACGACACTTCAAGTAGCTGCGGTGCGAAAACCCGTAGTGGATCGTTGAAATCTGGGTCGTTGATCTGAACCGGCATGGGCGGGATAGTACTTTGTACACTGCGTTGTTCATTTGGCGCCGTTGTGATTTCAATGGGTACGCCGCTCACGTAGCCATTGGCCTGAACCGAGATTACCTGTGCGCTCTCCGCCAAAGTCACCAATTCGTCTGTTGAAAATTCAATGCCCTGATCAAGAAACCGGACTTCTGCGGTATACAAAGGTGCAATCCAACGAACCAACTCGGCCCCGATATGATCCAACACTGCATCGCGCTCATCTTCGGTGGTACCCGGTGCAAACTTCACCAAAGTCGTATGGTTTGCTGCTCTGCCCTGTTCGCCAGCGTAGACTGGAGATATCCACTGAAAGCTCCACCAGATGCTCAATGTCAGGATGAGGACCAGCAATGTCCGTTTCCAACTGATTGTTGCCTGTTTCATGAAATCCCCCTACGGTCCTTTAGGAAGTCCGTCCTGCAGTGGAACCGTGTTGGTGTATGGACTAAGTCACCAGCGTAAAGTTTTCTGTGGTGACTCCTTTACAAGTTCGTTACATCTACCCTATGGGATGTAGCAGCGTCTCTCAATAGGTAACACGGGGGGGGTGTTCTTAGGCCAGGAATTATTCACTATCCAGACCAAAGAATTGATATTACAGAGGCGTAGGAGAAAGGGGTTATGCAGCGATTAGTGGTTGTAGAGACGTAAGATAGTGATCAGGTTTTTTCTCAAAAACCATGAGTACTTTAGTACGGTCAGTTTTGATTTGCTTACGGCGTTGGGGATAGTCTACCGACAAAGGGCTGCGGTGATTCACCCTCTGCCCTTGCATTTCAACAGTTTGTGGAGATAGTGCGCTGGTGCTATACTCGCTTCCAGTGCAAACGGAGAAAGGGGAAAATATGAGTGAGGTAAGCCGAATATGTCCCCAATGTGGTGGATCGGTTGCCCTTAGCGCACGCTACTGCGGTGGCTGTGGCTTCGATACGAGCAGCGGGCTACCCGTACAGAGGACGTCGTTGCCGGTGCAGGTAGGGAAAGCTGCACTGCCCATTGTGGCCGGTTTGGCTGGTCTTGCGTTACGCAGTGGCTGGAAATTCTTGCAGGGGCAGTTGACACAGGCCGCTGCCTCGTCGGTGCAGAGTCGCCAACCTGCGCAACCACCAGCCGTGCAAAACAAACCAGCAGGCAAGGCACGTCGCACCATTCGTATTCAATCATCCTGGGTTGTGGGTGATGGACAGGGGCGTTGGCGACAAGGACAAGAGGAACATATCATCGAAATTGATGATTGAATCCTTACACAGTCAACAAAAAAACGGACGGAGCCACATAGCTCCGTCCGTTTTTTTGTTGGCTGTGTTTAGATGCTACTGTATGCTGCTGGGGCGCGCTGTCAATGTGACATCGAGTGTGCGCTCTTCTCCATCACGCAGGATGGTTAGTTGGATGGTATCGCCTGGGCTTGTGTATCGTTCCAGGTAGACCAGCAGATCGTCGAAGCGGGTTACGGGTTGATCCTCGATTGTTAAAATCAGATCGCCGCCGGCCATTTCAGGGCAGACGCCAAGAAGATTACTTTCGATGGGGTCGCTGCCGCCGCGTAGCCCAGCGCGTGACGCAGGCGTCCCCGAAAGGACGGAACTGACATAGGCGCCGCGAATGGTCTTGGGTAGCCCAAGCAGATCAGCGCAAATGGGGCTGAAGGTGTTGCCGCTGATCCCAATATAGGAATGCTCGTACTCACCTTCTACAATCAAAACAGGCACCACGCGCTCCACAATGCTGATGGGGATGGCAAAGCCAATCCCTGTGTTGCCCAGTTCCGAGACCCGAATCTGCGCATTGACGCCGATCACCTCGCCCCGTTCGTTGAGCAGTGGCCCACCCGAATTGCCGGGATTGATAACGGCGTCGGTCTGGATCGCCTCGGGAATGCTGAACGACGTCAGCGCGGGGATGCTGCGTCCGATGGCGCTGACAATGCCTGAGGTCAACGTGCCTTCGAAGCCAAAGGGGTTGCCGATGGCGGCCACTCTATCGCCCACATTCACTTCGTCAATATCACCACGGGCCACCGGCGCCAGTGGATATCCTTCGGGGTCGATGCGCAGGACTGCCAGATCGCTGTGTTCGTCCATCCCCACCACTTCCGCCACGGTTATGGTGCCGTCGGAGAACTTGACCTGTACCTGGTCGGCGTCCTCTACAACATGGGCGTTGGTGACAATATGACCATCTAGATCCCAGACGAAGCCGGATCCCTGTCCACGCGGAATAAGACTGTTGGGGTCAATTTGAAATTCGGGCACGATGGGTGTGCCGCTAGGCGGCGTAGGAAAGAGGAACGTTTGATCGCGCTGCAAGCTGCTGCCCAGGCTCAACGTTTCAATATTGACCACCGAAGGCGCCACACGCTCGTAGATGGCCGAAAGGATCGCCGTTTCGTAATCCTCAACGTCGGGGGAAATCTGAATTGGCTGCACCGGCACAGGCGTAGCCACTACGGCTGGTCGCACAAATTCCTGGGCACTTTCCACCTGACTGCGGCCTTCTGAACTCACCGCATTGCTGTTCATCAGAAAGAAGCTGCCCACGAAAAACATGCCACAGATACTAAACACAAAAATCAAACCGACCACGCCCAACACAACCCAGAGGACGCGCCTGCTCTGCACAGTGCTCTCTTCGTTCATTGTTTTATCCTTCGCCCGTCACATGCTTTATACAAAGAGATCGATCGCGGCGTCACCGGATCGATCTCAGTTTCACGTCACATGCGATTCAGTTTAACACAGAACGTGGCGGCTGTCGCTTCGCTAATAGCGTTCGTAGGGGCCATTGCCGTAGCGGATCTCTTCTTCGTAGTAGATGCCGTTCTGCATGCGCTTGCGCATCGCCTTTTGCATTTGCGAAATTCGCCACCCCCACAAAGCTATCGAGCCGCCGCCTACGATCATCAAGCCGGCGATCATGTAGGCCAGCAATTCGGGCCAGATCAAGATGGCCAATCCCAACATCACCAACGAAAGCCCAGGGCCAATCAAGAACCAACCGCCGATGCTCGATGCAAAAGTGTTGACTCGATTGCCGTAGCGACCAAACCGTACAAAAAACGGGTTGTTGTTATACATGTTTCTGTCCATTTCTCCTCGTCTATCGACGAAAACTAGTTACGCCGTCCTGTCAAGAGGAAGACATAATACAAGAGGGTGCTGACGGCCTGTAACGCCGCTGCAACGTAGGTGAGCGCCGCCGCATCAAGGACGGAATTGACGCCGTTGAGTTCCTGCGGAGCCAACACCCCCTGGGTAACCAGCGCCTGCTTGGCACGTTTACTGGCGTCGAACTCCACCGGCAACGTCACCAGGGCGAAGACCGCGGTAGCGCCGAAGAGGAGCACGCCCAACCAGGCGACGGGCGTAGCATTCAAAAAGAGGCCGGCCATGAAGATAATCGGCCCCAGCCAACTGCCAATCTGGACGCTAGGCACCATGGCGCTGCGTAAGCCCAAGGGACCGTAGTTTTCTTTGTCTTGAATGGCGTGACCGGCTTCATGCGCCGCCACACCTACCGCTGCCAGACTGGGGCTTTGGTAGACCTGCGGGCTTAAGCGCAGTGTCTTGCTGCGCGGATCATAGTGATCCGAAAGAAAGCCCTGCACCTGCTCAACATTGACATGGTGCAAACCATTGGCGTCGAGGATCATGCGCGCCGCCTGTGCGCCGGCGATGCCTCGCCCAGCCGGAACTTTCGAGTACTTGTTGAAGGCAGAGCGAACCCGCGCCTGCGCCCACAGCCCCAACAACAGAGCCGGCAAGCCAAACAAGATGTAAAGTCCATATCCACCTAAAAACATGTTCTTCTCCTGGTTTAGAACCTATATGAACATTCACAGCAGTCGGCGCCTGTAGAGGTATGAGCCGAACGATGCTGCGTACTCTACTTCACAATAGTTACTTCACAATAGTTACTTCACAATAGTTACTTCACAATAGTATACGTAATCAGTATAGATTGAGTTGCTTACCAGACAATTGGCGGTACATTAGCGATGCGTTAGTCTTCGCCCAAGCAATGACATGGCTGTGCGCACTTCCTCCGCGCCGAGGACAAGCGCCGCGCCGGCATAGACAACAACCGCAACCAGCACACCACTCAAGGCCGCCACCCATCCTGCCGGCAGCCAGGCAGCCCAACTCGCCTCTCCGCCTAACCAGAAAAGCCAGCCCCACACGGCCAGCCCCATCACGGCGGCGGCGGCAGTGGAGCGCAGGCTGCCTACCAGCAGCGAACCAAACGAAAAGCCGTTGCTGCGGCGTTTCAACAGCCAGAGCAGCACAACCATTTCGACGCTGGTTGCCACACTGTTGGCCAATGCCAGGCCGCCGTAGCCCAACCTGTCGATCCACCAGAGGCTTAGGAGGATATTCAAAATCATGGCGCCGACGCCGATTAACACCGGCGTCAATGTATCGTGCAGCGCGTAAAAGACACGCACCACGATCTCCACCAGCGAGTGGGCCACCAATCCCAGCGCGTAGAACTGAAGCGCATAGGCCACAGCCGCCGTACTTTCGGCGTCGAAACTTCCGCGCTGGAGTAACACCTGGATCAGCGGCACGCGCAGCACAAACAGCCCAACAGCCGCCGGCAACGTCAGAAAGAGGACGGTGCGCAGGATGCGATCCAATGTGCGGCGTAGGGCTTCGTGATCCTGTGCAGCCACCTGCGCCGAAAAGGTGGGAAAGGCGACCGTGGCGATAGCCTGCGCAAAGATCCCCTGTGGCAACAACATCAACAGCCATGCGTAGTTCAGCGCCGCCAGGCTTCCCGCCGCCAACTGGCTGGCCAGAATCGTGTTGATCAGGAAGTTCAATTGTACAAAGAAAAGACCCAGCACACGCGGCCCCATCAGCCTGCCCACTTCGAAGACGGCCGCATCGCGCCAGGTGAGATCGAAGCGATAGCGCGCCCGTTTCTGGATGAGCGCCGGGATCTGCACGCCAAAGTGCGCCAGCGCGCCCACCACCACGCCGATCACCAGCCCGTAAATGCCGTAGCGCGGCGCCAGCAGCCACGCGCCTACAATGATCGCCCCATTGTATAGGACCGGCGCCGCCGCCGGCAGCACGAAATGCTGGGTAGCATTGAGGGCGCCCATGACAAGCCCGCTGGCGCCAAAAATGACGGTGCTCACCAACATCCAACGCATGAGATCGGCTGTCAATTGCTGCTGGGCCGGATCAAAACCGGGCGCGATTACCTCTGTCACCAGTGGATCGGCAAATGTCACTGCCAGAACCGCCAACAGCAGCAGCGCCAGCGTCACCAGATTGAGGACGCGGCTGAAAAGCTGCCATGCCGGCGCTTCGCCTCGTTCCGCCCAAACTTGCGAAAAGGTGGGGATAAAGGCGCTGCCCAAAGCGCCGCCGGCCACTAATTGAAAGAGCAGATCGGGGATGCGAAAGGCTGCCAAATAGGCGTCGAGTTCGGCGCTGGTGCCAAACTGGGCGCCGATGATCATCTCGCGCAAAAGACCGCTCACCCGGCTGAGCACAAAGAAGACCATCACCACCGCCGCCGCGCCGGCCAACCGCCGCCCCTCCAACGTCCGTGCTCCTTTGCGGGCAATCTTGGGATCGTCTGGAACTGGCGCAAGGCTGGAATTTGCGACAGTGGACGGCTGATCTTGTGTTGGCGCCTGCTTCAAGGGCTTCGTCATGCGCAGATTATAGTATGGAACGCTTGACACCGCACATCGGCGTTTTGCATTGTGTTCTTGTCGGCAATCGAGTTTTATTTTGAAGGAACGCATGTGCTAAAATGTGTTCGTTCTTGAGCTGCATCCGACCGCATCCCCTATTCGTCTAAAATTGACGCTGAAGGAATGAGCATGTCCGCTTCTTACTTGAATATCAACGCCTGGCGTGAGATTCTGGCTCGTGTTTTTCAAGAGTGTCGCGTCGAGTACAACGTCAGCCCCGACTGGTTGGTGAACCCCGCCACCAAGCGCAAACTCAAACTCGACTATCTCTACCCCGACCTCAACATCGCCGTGCGCATCACCGGCCTCACCGCCAAAGGACAGGGCCGGCGCAGCGACTGGGAGGTGCAAGAAGACGCGCAACGTGATCAGACACGTGTCGAACTGTGCCGCCAAAATGGGGTGCAGTTGATGGTCGTCGATCCTTTTGACGATCCGGTTAAGCAGATAGATGGTCTGTTGCGTGTTATTAGCCGTTCCAGCCGGTTGCTGGCCGAGAGCGACGAGAGCAAGAAGCGCAAACAGCAGGGGATGGACGCATTGGGCAAAGCGCACCAACAGGCGACTGATCTGCGTGGACGGCTGAGTAAGCAGGCTGAAAAGATGATATCGACACTGGCCGAAGGGTGGCGCGACCGTGAGGCCGGCCTGGCCGTGGAATTGCAACAGTCTGTGCTAGAGGAAAAGCCTGCGCCGTCGCCCAAAGTGCTGCGCGCTTTGGCCAAGCTGCAATCAGGGCAGCGGGTGGTTCATTCACATTTTGGAGACGGCGTTGTCACGGCAATCGAGGGCGAGGCGGAAGATCAGAAGATCACGATCCTCTTCGATGCCGACCGAGAACGCACCTTTCTGCTCAACCGCGTCGCCGACAAACTGCAAGTGGCGTAGTAAGGCAGCTACTCGTCAATCACTTCGCCATAATAGGTGGGGGTAGGCCGCACCGCAGGTCGGTTCTGTTCGTCCAGCCGCAGCAGCAACGCCGCTGTAAGCCGGGTGTTTTCTTCAATGGCGAGCTGCACTTGAATGCTCTCCGCCGCGGCAAAGAGCGACAAGAAGGTTACGATCCCCGATGCAATCAGGCCCACGCCGATGATGACCCCGCTGGTGCCGTCCACCAACAGCGCGGGGATCAGTGTTGCATCCACCCACGTTTCCTGGAGCATCGACCCCAACACACCCACACCCAACGCGCCCAGGATGGATAAAACCAGGATGATCCAGGCCAGCACTTTGAAGAGGGTGGCCAGCATACGCAAAACGCCAAAACGGGTGGGGACTGTCATACTTTCCTCGATTGTGCGCAGAACTTATATTTTGATGGGCATAGTGCTACTTAGCGTTCACACTGAGCGTTTATAATGTGTGAACAAATCGTGTCCTAAAACTAAATTACCCTTGCTAATTTTGCAAGGGTAACCATTACTATCCTCCGCCGGCGTTGGCTTCAAACGGACGCCCGTTTACGGCCTAAGCATCCGCTTTGACGGCTGCTTTTTCGCTGCTGCTCTCGCTCTTGGCGCTACTTTCACTGCTTTCAGACTTGGCGCTTTCGCTCTTGGCGCTACTTTCGCTGCTTTCAGACTTGGCGCTTTCGCTCTTGGAACCGCTACCGTTGGCGCTACTGCCGTTCCCGTTACTCTTTTTGCTGTCGGTAATGTACCAACCGCTGCCCTTGAAGTGGATCGCCGGGCGGCTCATGCGCCGGCTCACTGTGTCGGCTGCACAGGATGGGCAGGCAGGGGCCTGGGTGGCCGAAAAAGAGACAATTTTTTCAAATTCGTGACCACAACTGTCACAATAAAACTCATAGATGGGCATACAAACTTTCCTCCGCGTGACACATCACTTTGGGCTGATAACAGTCGAGAATCGTTGTGAAAACCGCTGTGATAACCGCTGTGATAACCGTTGATAACAACTGACAAATGACCTCGTTGTGATTGTCATGTTGTGATTGCCATACAGGGTATTGTACGCTGCAAACGTTTGAAAAATGTTTACATTCTATTCTAATTTGTCTAACGCTTGCGGTATACTGGGCAGTGCTGGTTAGGCAAGTATAGCGGAGTGGAAAGAGTGCTGTCGAATTTTTGTCGAGTTGCGCTTTGATCCTGAGGGAAAGTAGACGGGGGAAGGTCGACGTGTCTTTTCGGGTGCCGCCCACAGCAGAGGAAAACAGTCTCTTCGAGCCGGAAGGGATCTACCTGGCGGCTCCTTTCCAGGCGCGCTATCGTCTCATGCAGGGCTGGGGCGAAAACCCCGACCGCTACAGCCGTTTTCGGATTGCTGGTCTACCGCTGCGTGGGCACAATGGCATTGATTTTGATTTGCCTCAGGGCACGGCTGTGTTGGCTGTAGCCGGGGGGCAGGTGGTGGAAGTGGGCGAGGATCGCAACGGCTACGGGCGCTTTCTCGTCCTGGCGCATTGGTGGGGGGAATCGCTTTATGCCCACCTGCAAGCGATTCAAGTGGCCTGTGGCGCACGCCTCGAAAGAGGACAACGTCTGGGCAGCGCCGGCGCCACCGGGTTGTGTGAAACGCCCCATCTCCATCTCGGCATTCGTATTACACCCTACAACCGCATGGACGGATGGGGCGGTTATGTCAATCCATTACCTTTTCTCGATCCCGCCGGCATGATTGTGCCGTCGCGTCGCCCGTTTTAGACCAAATCAACTGCGAATCTTGTCCACCGCCCGCACAATGTCCTTCGCCGTCAATCCATATTTCTCCATCAATTCCTGACCGCTACCGGATTCGGCAAAGGTGTCGCGCAATCCCACAAAGTTCATCCGCACCGGGCTGCGGCGCGCCACAACACGAGCGACCGCCGTGCCCAACCCACCTTCGAGCAGGTGCTCTTCCGCGGTGACAATCGCGCCTGTCTCACTTGCCGCCTCTACAATCACTTCTTCGTCGATGGGTTTGATGGTGTGCATGTCGAGGACACGCGCCTCGATCCTGCGTTCGCTCAATCTGTGGGCTGCTTCCAACGCCGCCGCCACCATCAGCCCACAGGCAATGATGGTGACATCTCTGCCTTCTCGCAGCCGGTTGGCCTTGCCGATCTGGAAGGGAACTTGACCCTCCTGGTAGACCATAGGCGCTTTGGAACGTCCTGTGCGCAGATAAACAGGCCCGTTGTGGGCAAACATCGCCCGCGTCGCCGCCGCCGTTGACGGTCCATCGGCAGGCACAAGGACAGTGAAATGGGGCAGCGCCGTCGCCAGGGCAATGTCCTCGATGCCCATCTGGCTGGGGCCATCTTCGCCGATGCTGATGCCGGCATGTGATCCCATGAGCTTGACAGGAAGCTGCGGGAAGGCGATGCCCATGCGAATCTGATCGAAGGCATTGCTCCAAAGGAAGGTGGCGAAACTGGCGGCGAGGACCTCTTTGCCGGCAGCGGCCATGCCACTGGCAACGCCGATCATGTTGCTTTCGGCAATGCCAACGTTAAAAAAACGATCCGGAAAGAGTGCGCCAAACTTTTCCGTGCGCGTAGAATTGCTCACATCGCCATCAATGACCACCACATTCTTGTTTTGACGGCCAATGTCCACCAGCGTTTCGCCGAAGACATCGCGCGTTGCGGGGCCATATTCCAGGCCGATTGCTTTACCAATTTCCATCCTATTCCCTTTCTCCGTAAAGCGCATCCAGGGCAGCCAATGTTTCTTCAAGTTGCGCTTCGGGCACCGGGCTGCCGTGCATACGGTTTTCACTCTCTTCGAAGATCGAAAGCCCTTTGCCTTTCAGCGTGTGGGCGACGATCATCTGCGGTCGTCCTTTAACCGTGCGCGCCGCCTGCAACGTGCGCAGAATAGTCTCCAGGTTGTGGCCGTCGATGCTGCTGACATCCCAGCCGAAGGCTTCCCACTTGGCCGCAATAGGTTCAAGTGCGGGCATCACGTCGTCTACTGCTCCTGTCTGCTGGAATTGGTTGAAATCGAGGATACAGGTCAGGTTGTCCACTTTGTATTTGGCGGCGGACATGGCGGCTTCCCAAATCTGTCCTTCGTCGGCCTCGCCGTCACCGATCATTACGTAGACGCGGTAATCGCGTCTGTCGACGTGTGCCGCCAGGGCATGACCCAGGCCAATCGAGAGTCCCTGGCCCAGCGAGCCTGTGGACGCTTCGACGCCGGGCAGCCGGCGCATGTTGGGGTGACCTTCCACCGGGCTGCTGATCTGCCGCAACGTAGAGAGCAGGTGCGAATCGAAGTAGCCCGCTTCGGCTAACACCGTGTAGAGCCCCGGCGCAGCGTGTCCTTTGCTGAGGATGAAGCGATCACGATCGGGCCAATCCGGGCGCTGGGCGTCGTAGCGCATCACGTCGCCAAAGTAGAGCGCCACCAACACATCAATCGCCGACAGCGAACTCGAAGGATGGCCTGATCCTGCTTTTGTGGTGATTTCCAGGATGGTGCGGCTTAACTGCCATGAGATCTTCTGTAGTTCTTCAATCGCAGTCTGTTCGTGAATCGAGCTTGTCATGGGGGCTAACGTCTCCTCCGGTTGTGACTTCGCACGGGCACACGTTGTTGCGCGCGGCGTTCGCCGGTCAACTCTGCCGTCAAGGACGATAGGCCCCGGCGCAGACATTCCACCTCAGCCCGAAGTTGGTTAAGAACACGGTTTAACGAAGACATAGGCTTTATCCTCACTTTGCTTTGCGAATTCTCTTGTTCTTCTTGGAGAATAGCGGCAAGCGATTGAACGCTCAATGCATCGCGGTACAAATTGCAGGTATAAACCTTGGTTAGACAAAAAGAGCCATCCCGCTGGGGATGGCTCAGTTGTTTGACTATCCTGGCTTTTACGCCGCAGGGCTACGGAAGAGGTTGCGGAAGAGAATCAACACGCCGACGCCGATGATCGCCAGCGGCCAGAGCACTTCCAGCAAACCGAAGGTGGAGGTAATCACCACAAAGGACATCACCAGCATCACACCCGCCGGAATCCACGCCCAGGTCATGCGTCCATGCGGGGTGGGGAGCAGCCCAACGAGGGCAAAGGTGGCGCCCAATCCCAAGAAGAAGAAGGCGCCGCCGGCATCGCCAATGCCGATCTCATCCAGCCCGGCTACCACCGCCAGGGTGCCCAGCACACCGCCAGGAATCACGGCCCACCACATGTCACGATTGAGCACGTAGACGGTGAGAAAGCCCAATCCAATGCTGCCCAGGAAGATTGAACCTTCAAATGGGATGAAACGCAGGATGTCGCTGGCGATGATGGTGCCCGACAGCCCCAGCAGCGTGAAGCCGGGGATCGCCATCCACCAATTCTGGCGTCCTGTGAGCAGGAGACCGGCCAAGAAGGCCAGCCCACCCAGGCCGAAAAGACCAGCCCACACAATCGACCACATGGTTTCAGGGATGAAGCTCAAGAAATCAAACCACCCCAAATTTTGAAACAGGAAGAGAATGCCGGCGACGATGAGCAACCCGCCCCAAAGCACACGCAGATCGGCAGATTGTTGGGGTTTGTTGCCATTGGTCTCAAGTTCGGTAATGCTTTGATTCGTCATGAGAGGAATCCTTTCGCGTATTGAACGCTGTATAAGGTTTGGGGGAAGTGCTGCCGATGCGCCCTACTTGAAAGCTTATTTGCTCTTAATGGTCACGCCGCCGAACATGGCGAAACCGGTAACGATTAGATCGGGATTCGCATTGTCGACCGGCTTTTCAGCGCGATCGTCGTCGCTGCCGCCGAAGATGCCAAGCACGTCGGTGCGCACTCTCCACGCTTGCGGCACAAGGATGTCAATGCCGCCGAACATGGCAAAGGTGTTGATGCGGGCGGGTGGTGTGGTAATCGACGCCTTACGCAGATCGAGATCAATGCCGCCGAAGATGGCCGTGGTCTCACCGCCACGGAACGAAATGCTGTTAAGCTGATGTTCCGGCCCGTTGAAGATCGAGAGGATGTTCACCTCTGATTCATCAGCGCTGTGGGTGAAAGGACCAGGCACCTGCACACCAAAGCGTTCGAGCAACATCGAACCGCCGATGATGATCAGAATGAGCGGCCAAAACTGCCAGATCGAGTCAAATTCGATAATATTGAAGGCCGCCAACTGGAAGGCGCTGCCGCCGACAATCAAGATGATGGGGCCTGTGATAAAGCGGAACTTGTTGGCAATCAACTGCCACACACCCAACAAAATGAAGAGGGTTGGAATCCACTGGAAGATGCCCGAAAGATCCGCCCAGCCCAGGTTCGCCGCCAAAATGGCCAGCCCCACCAGAATTAAGATCAACCCAACAAAAATCTGGCTGGAAAGGTTGCGGTTGCTCATGGGGAGTTGCTCCTTGCTTTGCATTGTGCCCTCCTTGCGTTGCACAGCGTCTTCGGCGTGGAGCGTAGCTGGTTGGGGTTGCTCTCTTGCACTACGCATGCAGCGTCTCGAAGTTTTACGCTGTTGTTTTGGCTTGACTGCTTGCCACTATCATAGGACGTGCAAGTCATATCGCCATCTGCCATTCGTCACTTTGCTGGTCATAGAATGGTGGATCAAGGCATGAGACAAAAGTTGCAGGCGCCAAAACGTAGGGGTTTGCGTGGGGCGGAAGCCGACGTCGCCAATCAAGCGACGTCGGCTTCCGCCCCACGCAAACCCCTACATTTTTCAATTGTTCGATTTGCCCTATTCGCGGCTGACCGCCTCGCCTTCCGGTTCCTCTGTCCCTTCCTTCAACCGGTTGGCGGCGAAGCTGTCGTAGCTGGGGTGAATGGGCGTGTAGTTGGGCGGCAGTTCAAAGTAGGGCGCTGCGGGCGGTTCGATGCCTTCAATGTCGGCTTTGAACTGGAAGTAGTTCCAGACAATTCGGCTGATCTCATTCATGGTGCTGTTGCTGGTTTCCCAGTCCATCCAGCCCTTGCGCCAGAGGTAGACGCTGATCACATAAGGCCCGCTGGGTCCCCACACCAGGGCGAGGTCGCTGTGCGCCTCGTTGACAAAACCATGCTTGTGGACGATCCACGCCGTCTTGGGGCGGGGGAGGCCGCCCCAGATTAGCTCTTGGAACTCATCGTGGCTCATGTAGAAGAGAATATCGTGGCACTCGCGGGGCGTGAAGGCATTGCCGAAGGTTTCGATCAGCTTGCCTTCCCCCTGCCAGCAGCGGTAGATCTCGGCCAGTAACCGTCCCATGTCGGCGGGGGTGGATTGTAGATGGGGATCGGGATTGGTGTTCCAATCGGTGCGCTGATTGGCTGCTGTAGGGATCGGCGCGATGTTGCTCTTGTCTTCGTAGCCGGTTTGGATAAAAGAATTGGTAAATCCCAGCGCCCGCATCATCTCGGTGACACGCCGCCCACCGGCGAAGATGTCGGTGTTGCCGTTCCAGCGCAACACTTCGTTGGCGGCAGGGTTGCTGCTCTCGCCCAGGGCATAATCGATCCACTGGCCGAGGAAGGCTTCAGGCGGCCCTTCCAACTGGCGGTAGGCTTCGGCCACAATCGCCACCTTCATTGTCGACATGCCTGAGAAGGCGACGTCGACATCCACCATTGCCTCCTCGCCGGTGGTTAGATCCTGTACGTAAATGGCGGCAAAGCCAGGAAAGTCCGACGTAAAACTGTTAAGGACATGGCTGAGTGCGTCCATGTTCAACGGCGGCGGTGCGGTTTCGCTGATGTCCAGATAGGTGGCGTGGTGTTCAGGATCAGCCAGTGTGTCGATGACAGCCTGCACACTTTCTTCGATCAAAAGCGTCTGCCCCGGTGTGCCCAACGCCCAGCGCCAGTCGTCTTGAATGCTGCCGGTGAAGCCGATGGGCAACATAGCGTCGGCGCGGCCGCTGTCTGTCCACTCCCACTGCGGTGGAACGGCGCGCGCTTCCTGTGGTTGCCGGTTGTGCTCTTCGGCCACAGCCGCCAGCCATTCACGCAGCTTGGTGTGGTTCACTGTAAAGCGCACAGGAACGTCGCGGCGTCGCTGTTCGATTCCCAAGAAGTAGCGCAGTGAAATATCAATAAAATCGGGGCCTTCGAGGTAGCTCGACGCTTCCATGATCATGATTTCGGCGTCGACGTGGAATTCTACTTCCGCCGGGTTGAGGACAAGCCGCTCATCACCAAAGTAGACGGCCACCGGATCGCGAAAACGACTGCGGATCTTCTCCGCAATCTCAGCCGGATCCTTGTAGTGGCTCATCTCCACCCCCGCCAGATGCACGCCCGGCGGGATCGGCCCTGCCGCTGCTTTATAGCGTGTGTAGAGCGGGAAGATAGAAAGGATGAGGATTAAGAAGAAGACAAAACGTAGGAATCGCCCCATGTGGTTGGTTTAGTCAACATACTCAGACAACACCAGCACGTCGATCTCTTGCACACGTTTGAGACGACGGTCGTTGGTGATAAACACTTCGCAACCCTGCTGAATGCATGCGCCCATTTGCAGGGCGTCGGGTGTACGCAGGTTGTACTTGGCTCGTAACAATGCTGCACTCAAATAACCGGGTGTGCTTAACTCAATCAGTTGTACACCGGGGGTGGACATGAGCAACTTCTTGTACTCGTCAACCAATCCCGTTCGTCCACTGCGTAATGGGTGAATGAGCGCCTCTACCAGAGTTACACCAGATGTGCAGAGTGTAACCTGTGTTTGGTTTCCTTCGATGTAGTGAAACACCGCTTGCGCCAGCACAGAAAAGGCCTTATTGCGCTCAAAGTAGTAGATGAATAAGGATGTGTCTGCCCCGATTTTCGCACAAGATACTATTCGTCGAAGGATCGGTTCCACGAATTACGTTCCTCCTCAATGTATTCATCTACATCAATTTGTTCCCATAAATCCGCGCCAAGACCAGCGAAGTCACTCAACTTCGGTTCTTGCCCTGGCTCGATAGTGGGTGGTTCAAGGATTTCCTTGAGTGTCATTGAGAAACGAGTTGATACCTCGGTTTGATACACGATGCTATTTTGTGCCGGCACGATCACGTAGACCTTCGTGTGATCGGGGACATTCAGCTCTGTTTCCAACCGCACCTGTCCATTTTCCACAATGCCTTCGACGGCGATGATGCCCATGTTGGCCTCCTCCATCTCCTACGTCCGCTCGTTGGAACGCCGGATATTGCCTGTCTTCACTTTCAGATTGGGCGATTGGGGGATTAGGAGATTGGGCGATTGAACTTCTGCGCCAATCACTTAATCTCTTAATCGCCTAATCTCATTCCAAAAAATAAGATTGACAGTATTCGGGCTACTCCCACTCAATGGTGGCAGGCGGCTTGCTGCTAATATCATATACCACGCGGTTGACGCCGTCTACCTCGTTGACGATACGGTTGCTCACCTTCGCCAGCAGATCGTAGGGCAGGCGCGCCCAGTCGGCGGTCATGAAATCGTCGGTGGTGACGGCGCGCAGGGCAATGGGATTCTCGTAGGTGCGCCCGTCGCCCATGACGCCCACACTCTGCACAGGCAGCAGCACACAGAAGACCTGGCTGGTCTGCCGATAGAAGCCGGCATTGCGCAATTCTTCGAGGAAAATCGCATCGGCTTTGCGCAGCACTTCGAGCCGTTCCCAAGTGACCTCGCCCAGCAGCCGGATCGCCAATCCTGGGCCGGGGAAGGGATGGCGCCAGACGATCTCTTCGGGCAGCCCCAACTCTGCGCCGATGGTGCGCACTTCGTCTTTGAAGAGCATGCGCAGCGGCTCGATCAGGCGGAAGGTCATATCGGCGGGGAGGCCGCCTACGTTGTGGTGGGTTTTGATGGTGCGGGCGTTGCGCGTCTCCTCGTTGCTGGCTGATTCGATGACATCGGGGTAGAGCGTCCCCTGGGCCAGGAAGGCCGGGTGATCGATGCCCCATTCCAGCGCCAGCCGCGCCGCCTCGGCCTCGAAGACACGCACAAAGCGCGTGCCGATGAGCTTGCGCTTGCGTTCCGGATCGGTGACGCCAGCCAGATCGCTGAGGAAGTCTTCTTTGGCGTCGACGGCGATGAGGCGCATGCCCTGGTGTTTCTCGAAAGTATCCACCACCTGTTCAGCTTCGCCCTGGCGCAACAGTCCGTGATCCACAAAAATGCAGGTGAGGCGGTCGCCGATGGCTTTGTGGATCAGCGTGGCGGCCACGGCGCTGTCCACGCCGCCGCTGAGGCCGCAGATCACATGGCCGTCGGGGCCGACGGTCTGGCGGATGCGTTCGACGCTTTCGTGGATCACGTTGCCCGCCGTCCAATCGCCGGCGCAGCCACAGATGCCGCGCACAAAGTTGCACAACAGTTGGCTGCCGTGGGGCGTGTGCACCACTTCGGGGTGAAATTGAATGCCGTAGCGGCGGCGTCCTTCGTCGGCCACGGCGGCCAGCGGTGAATTGTCGCTGCGGGCGATGGAGACGAAGCCGTCGGGCAGACGATCGACGCGATCGCCGTGGCTCATCCACACACGTTGATCCGTGGGCAGGTCGGCAAAAAGGGGCGACTCGGCCAGCAGGTGAATGTCCGCCGCGCCGTACTCACGTTCGCTGCTGGGCACGACGTGTCCACCGCCGTAATGGGCCAGCAGTTGCAGCCCATAGCAGATCCCCAACACGGGCACATCCCCGGCCAGGACAATCTCCGGCAACGTCGGCGCGCCCTCGTCATAGACGCTGTTGGGTCCCCCCGAAAGGATGATGCCCGCTAGATTCTTAATCTGCGGCAACTTCTCCGCCGCCCGATCCCACGAAATCAGCTCGGCGTAGACATTCGCCTCGCGCACACGCCGGCAGATCAACTGGCTGTATTGGCTGCCGTAGTCGAGGACGGCGATGGTTTGGTGTTGCATGGGGTCTCCTGAAATGAAAAATGAGTAAGGAGTAATGAGTAATTCGGTAACGGCATGGCTTGCCGATTGAAAATCTATATTGTCGACGCTGCCTTACTCATTACTCGTTACTCATTACGTTCGGGTCGCGCACCACAATCGTGTTGTTCTCCATACTCTCCACAATCGCCAGGGTGACAATGGGGACGTTGAGGTGGGCGAGTTGGCTGCGCCCCGCTTCAAAGGACTTTTCCACCAGGCAGCCGATGCCGCAGAGGGTGGCGCCACATTCGGCGATGAGTTGCGCCAGCGCCTGAATCGTCTTCCCTGTGGCAAGGAAATCGTCGATGAGCAGCACCCGATCACTGGGCAGCAGGTATTCGGGTGAAACCATGAGTTTCACAATGCCGCCTTTGGTGTGGCTGGGCGCTTCCGACGCATAAAAGCCTTCGGGCATGGTGATAGGACGGTGCTTGCGCGCATAGACAACCGGCACGCCCAACGCAATGGCTGTGGTAAGCGCCGGCGCAATGCCGCTGACCTCGGCGGTGATGATCTTGGTAATGCCAGTAACGCCCTCCGCCGCGAAGCGACGGGCAAATTCGTGTCCCATCTCCGCGGTGAGGAGGGGATCAAGCTGGTGGTTGATGAATCCATCGACTTTGAGGATGCCGCGCCCCAAATTACGTCCTTCGCGGCGAATGCGCTCGACAAGTGCTTTCACCCAATGCCTCCCCTGGCAATTTTCGTGAGTTTGGCTTGAGGTGCGACGCACTGGCCGAGAGAATTTTGGTCTTCACTCTTGACCCTGGCCAGTGCGTCGCACCTCAAGCAATTCGTTCCGATCATTGTACTTCCCCCGCAGCGCAGGGCAAAGATTGGAGGAAAACAAAAAGCGCGAGGAGGGGAGATCCTCGCGCTTTTTGGGTTGATTTGGAGAAATAATGCGTAATCCGTAACCCAGAGTGCCGTAGGGGTTTGCGTGGGGCGGAAGGAGCGCTCGCCAATGCAACGACGTCGGCTTCCGCCCCACGCAAACCCCTACATGACCTGTACCGTTACTTACGCATTACGCATCACACTCACCCGGCCAGGAAAGTATCGATCACGCTCTTGCTGATGCGGAATTGGCTGCCGATCTTGCGCGCCGTGATCTGCCCTTCGTCGATCAGGGCCTGCACATCGGCAGGAGAGACCTTCAGGTAGGCGGCGGCTTCTTCCAGCGTCATCACGTCGGGGACGGCGGTTGCACCGGCGGCGGCGCCGGCGGCGGGCGTCTGCGCCGCTGGCGGCTTCTGCTGGCCGGCGTTGAAGGCGTTGGCGATCATGCCCGCCATGCCGGCGCCCAGACCGACGCCGGCGCCCAGGCCCAATCCTTCGGCGCTGCCGCCGCCGGGCTGCTGGGCGGCATCACCCATGGCGCGGGCGGCCTTAAACTGGAGATAGGCATTCATGTCGCCGATGGCGCCCATGGCGGCGCGTTCGTCGATGGCCTTGGCCGTCTCTTCGGTGGGGCTGATGGAGACGATGCGGAACTGCTTCAACGAGATGCCCATCGCCAGGAAATCATCCTGGAGGGTGGCGCGCATGGCGGCGCTCAACTCGTCGAACATCTTGGGCAGATCGAGGATGCTGGTCATGTTCTCCGCGATGACGTCGGTCATCTTGCTGATGATGACGCCGCGCAGGTAGTCGCTGATCTGCGCCGTGCGGTACATGCCCTGGGTGCCCACGAATTGGTCTACAAAGCGCTTGGGATCGGCCACCTGCATGGTGTACTGGCCGAAGCCGCGCAGCCGCACCAACCCCAGATCGGTGTCGCGCAGGCTGATGGGTTCGGGTGTGCCCCATTTCTGGTCGGTGAACTCGCGCATGTTCACAAAATAGACTTCGGCGGTGAAGATGTCATCGCCGCTGGTGGCCAGGCGTAGCAACGAGGAAAGGATGGGCAGGTTGGCCGTGGTGATGGTGTGGCGGCCTGGCTCGAAGAGATCGAGCGACTTGCCGTCACGGTAGAAGACGGCGCGCTGGCTCTCGCGCACAGTCACCTGGCTGCCAAAACGGAAATCGCCAGATTCAAATTCCGGCTTGCGCACAACCAGTTCATCCGCCCCCTGGTTGGGCGCTTCGACGACGTCAATAATACGTGGCATGGTGGAAACTCCTTTAAGAATCTGAGGTACGGTGGTTGTGCTTGCTGTGTCTGGCACGTAGTCTGTGCAGCAGTTGGCGCACTGATTTTACACTGGGGGCTGTCATCAATTCGTTATTGAGATGCTTCGGCGCCGTATTTCTCGGCAGCTTTCATCCACTCTTCGTTGACCTGTGGCGCGTCGCCGGCCAACAACTCAGGGTTGTCGACAGCGCGGTGACGTTGATCGAAGAGACGGTTGAGTTCGATCAATTTGTCGCTGAGATCGGCGACAGCTTCGTCTACGCCCTGATTGCCTTTGCCGATGGCCCGTTCTAATTCATCCACTCCTTCGGCCACTTCGTAGGCGCGTTCAGCCAATGCCACATCAAAGCGGTGCAGCGCGTCGAGTTGATCTTCCTTGATGCGCACGGCGTTGAAAAGGCCGGCATAGCCGTAGCTGGCAGTAGCAACGCGGTCGGCCAGCGTTTGGAGCTTCTGCACCACGGCGTCAACATCATCCAGGTAGCGCAGACCGCCGCTGCGCATAAGCTTCTGTTGTAGGGCGTAGATCCGCTGTTTCTCAACATTTAAGGCTTCGGTGATGGTCTGGCGCAGCCGATAATCGGCATCGCGGCGCAGTTCTTTGTCCACATAGCCGCGGATGATGGGCAGCCCCTTCAGCAACCGTTCCACGGCGCCCATATTGGCTTTGGCCTGATCAACAAATGGATTGGACATTCGGTCTCCTCTCGAAAATGCGTTCGTACAGAATAAATTGGGGAGTAATGGTAACTCGTAATGCGTAATGCGTAATTCGTCAACCGTGATGGTTCCCAATCGGTGACCATTGCGCCGACGCATTACGCATTACGGATTACGAATTACGCATTACGTTGCTGTCGCTGCCGCAGCCCGCTTGGTGAGGAAGACTTCGCTGCCACACCACGGGCATTGGATGATACCTTTGCCGGCGAATTGAAGCTCGCCGCCGCAGTTGGGGCACTTGCGGTTGTCGGTAAGTTGCTGGCTTTCCACACTGTAAAGGATGCCCTTATCCCAGTTGATGGCGCCGCTGAAAAGTTGTTTGCCCACCACGTTGCGGATCATCTCTTCGACCTGCTCACGTGGTTCCTCTAATTCCACCACAATTTCTTGGACACTCACCTGGCCTTGGGTTAAGACCATGTTGAGGATCTTCTTTTCTTTGGCCACCTGGGCAAACTGGCTTTCTTCCTGCCGGCCTTTGCGGAAGAGATAGAAGCCGATGCCCACCAACGGCGCACACACGATCAGGGCCAGGAAGACGCCCAGCACCATGCCGCCCGCTGTATTCCCTTCCGCCGTGATGACCGTCAACGACCAGCCGATTAACAACACAACCGCGATGATCATCATGGCAATACCGATAATGCGTCCGCCTCCGCGCATAGCAGTCTCCTAGGGGGATCTGAATAGTATTCGTGAAAGTTGTCTGCGGCTGCGAGATGATGAAGATGATGCGATGATGGCTAACGCGATTCTGACCATTATCTCCATCATCCCATCATCACTTTCTCAGCCGAAGCCGCCACCGCCACCACCACCGCCGCCACCTCCCCCGCCGCCGCCGGAGAAGCCACCGCCACTCCAACCGCCGCCGCTCGAAGACGAACTGGCCGGTCGGCTGGTCATAGCGGCGCTGGCGCTGCTAAGCATGGAACCGAGGCCCACGCTCATGCCGGCCAGGCTACTGCCCAGGCCGCGGCTGGCGCTACTCAGCCCACCACCCAGGCTGCCGCCTTCTCCGCCGCCGCCAAGATTCCCCAACCCACCGCCCATCGGCGCTGTCATGGGGCCGGCGCCATAGTAGCGCCGCCGGTATGGCCCATAGAGCGTGGGATCGGGGATGTACCATCCTGGCGCAGGGGCGTCAATACGTTCAAACTTGGCGATGTACTGCTTCTCCAGGCCGAAGGCGATGGCGTAGGGCAGCCAGCGATCCCAGATCTCCTTTTGCTGCTCCAGATCGCTGTAGCGATCAATGTCTTTCAAGTAGCGTTTGAAGGCTTCCCAGCGCGCCGCCGCCTCTGCGCCTTCCTCGGTTTTGCGCGGCATGTAGCGCGAGAGCAGCAGGAATCCCATTGCCGTTACACCCATGCCGAAGCCAGGCAGGAATGCCGCCGCCGTTAGATCGCCAAACGAGGCAACAAGGACAATCCCTGCCGCCGCCGCCAATGTGAGAAGCACTACACCCAGGCAACCGTACTGATTGCGCACATTTTCGGGGTTCTTCAGAAAGAAACCTTCGCTGGTCACGGCGTCGTAGATCGCTGTTTTGATCTTGGGTAACTTCTCGTAGAACTTGTTTTTGAGATCAGATAGCTCCACCTCATCCTTGCGGCCAAAGATGCTGTCGAGGATCAGCTTTTCGTATGGACGCAGGGGGACGTCCTCGTTTTCGCGCCGGTAAATGAAATCGGTAGAGGTGACTAAGAAGCTACTGGTCTTCACTTCGGTGATGCTGATGGCCTTGCGCCGCGCCAGATCGACCAGTGTGGCAATAATGTCTTGCATGTCGGCTTGCTCATCGAGGAGCGTTCCCACCATGCCGGCGGGCAGATCCTCCGGCGGTTCGGGCAGATAGTCGGCCACCACCTCCACCGGCTTATCGCGCCCCAATTTGTACCAGAGCAGGTAGAGCAGCGCCGGCCCGCCCAAGAGTAACAGCGCGCCCAGCGCGCCCAAGCCAACGGTAGCAATAGGCGCCCATGTCTGGCGAAATTGTTCCGCTGCTTCACGCGCGGCGACAGCCTCATCGGCCTCTACCTGCCACGGTTGGGCAGAGCCGGCCACCACATCAGGCGTAAATTCCACCCGTACTTCAAATTCCTGGTTGGCTTGCAGGCGTTGATCCAAATCGAAGACAATCCCACGTTCTCCTTCGAGAAGGGTGGCAGTGGCCGAAGCGCGTGCATCGCGCTCGTTGATATAAGCCGCCCACTCGTGGATCGTGGCTGGTGTTTCCACCGTCACGCGGCCCGCCAACACAGGAAAGCTGCGATCGCCGTAGATCGCATTCCACCAGAGCTGATCGCCGCCTGCGTAGTAGCGCAGCCCGCCATGCACACGGTAACTGAGCGTGTACGTCTCTGTTTCGTCGCGGATCGGCGGGAAATACCAGCGAATCACATAGCGACCCCCGGCATCTTCCACGGTGAAGGTGTATGGCGCGCTGCCGCTACTGACCAACTCATAGCGGTTGCCGCTTGAGTCGGTAACAGCCCAGTCGTCAATGTAGTTGAAAAAAGAGACAGGGATGTCTCTGTAACCGAAGGTAAACTCGCCTTCAGTAAAACGGATGCGTTGATGCTCGTCTACATCGAACGTGCCATCTTCGTTGACAAAGATGTCCACATCGAAACGATCCCAAACCAGTGATTTTTCCTGGGCCTGGGTTGCCAACGGCATCAATATGACGCAAAGTAGTGCGATGAGCCAGGGGAATGGACGGCGCACTAGCAACTTCATAGATCGCCTCTTTTCGAGAATGATCGTTGTTGGGTCAATGACACATGATTAGGCTGTGTTGACATTTCACAGGTCTCCTCTGGTCGCACACGCAGATGGCGGCAACTTGCCAGGAGACCGCACTGTAAATGTCAACAGAACCTAGTATGATCGACCGTCACCCTCTCCACCTGACATTCTATCAACAATTTGTCTGACCTTCAATACAATCGGCCTGTCAGGGTTGTACTTCAAGTTAGGGGAGAACAAAAGCACTTGCCGGGAAATGTACCCAAAATCATTGAGACAGGCATGGAACTGTGATAAAATAGCCAATGTCTTATTTTGTACGAACATTGATCTAAGGAGGCCTGTCTGGACAGCAATGAATTGGCTCGACGGATCGTAGAGATTGTCGAGGACAAACAAGCAACCGATATTTTGCTGCTCAACGTCAGTGAGCAGACTACCATCGCCAACTTTTTTGTGATTGCGACGGTAGACAACGAACGGCAAGCCAACGCCATTCGTGACGAACTGTGGGAACAGCTTCAAGTCAAAGAGAAGATTCGCCCGCTCAACAGCGGCGCCCCCGTGGGCAACAGCGGCGGCTGGATTCTGCTCGACTACGGCGACGTGATCCTGCACCTATTTACTGAAGAGGCACGGCTTTACTACAACCTCGAAGAGCTTTGGCAGGAAGCCAACGTCGTCTTGAGAATGCTGTAACCGAATTGGTGATACAAAAAGCGGCTTCTTCGACGGAAGAAGCCGCTTTTGCGCGTCTGAAAAGAATGGGTAATGCGTAAGTAATTGTACAGGTCATGTACGGGTTTGCGTGGGGCGGAAGGCTCGCTCGCCAATCCAACGACACCTGCTTCCGCCCCACGCAAACCCGTACATTTGGATTCTGCACTATTCAAAAATCCATGCATCAGTTGCCCGACCCCAATTCACCAGATCCTCGCCGAACCAGAGGGCGATTTCGCTGGCGGCTGTCTCGGGGCCATCGCTGCCGTGGACAAGGTTGCGCCCGATTTCGATGCCAAAGTCGGCGCGGATTGAGCCAGGTGTGGCCTCGCTCGGCCTGGTGGCGCCGATGGTATTGCGCGCCGCTGTAATTGCATTCGTCCCTTCCAGCACCATCGCCACCACCGGCGCGCTGATGATGTACTGGATCAAGCCATTGAAAAAGGGCTTACCTTCGTGGACGGCATAGTGCTTGCGCGCCAATTCTTCGCTCACCTGCATGAACTTCAGGCCCACGATCTTCAAACCGCGGCGTTCAAAGCGCGCCACAATCTCGCCGATCAGCCCGCGCTGCACAGCATCGGGCTTGATGATGATAAAGGTGCGTTCCATTGCTTAAAATTCTCCTCAGAGATTTGGGTCAGGACTTGGGGTAATTGCTGTGTGATTCAGCGGCGCGCTCGGCGCGCCATTGCATACGTTATCGCATCCGGTGCGATTCGTCTAATTTAGAGGCGCATCACGCACTACGTGCCTTTCACCCCTGCCCATTCGCTCAATTCCTCAAACATCTGTGCTTCTTGCGCCGTGATCTTGAGGGGTGGCGGGGCCGTGTGGATCATCTGCATGCCGTAGCGGTGGGCAACGTAGGCGCCGTCGGCGTCGAGCGCGGCGAGTGGGGCATAGGCCAGGGCGCGGTCGTCGTCGTCGCCAATTTCGGCGGAGACAAGCCATGCCAACAGCCACTGTGGCTCGCGGATCGCCATCTCGTGGGCTACGTCGATGGCCATCTCGTGCTGTCCACTTTGCCAGAGTGATTCGAGGTAACCGTTTTGCAGATCGGGGCGATTGGGTTGCGCCGCCGTCAAAGACGCGTAGATCGTCGCTGCCTGCGTCCAATGACCGCCGTGACGATAGAGCGTCGCCAGCGCTGCCTGGTTCAGCGCCAGGGGTGAACCATGTGTCAACGCAGTCCGCACCACACCGGCGCGGATCTGCCGATTGTAGGGCGCCTGCTCGAATGCCAGCAGCCAGAAGCGATGCGCCATAGACGGGTTGCCGATCTCTTCTGCCGCATTGGCCAGGACAGACCAGGCCAACTCTTGCGACGGATCGGCGCGCAGCAATCGCAGCGCCCACGGCTGCCCATCTCGCCAGCGCCGCGCCTGCCACAGCGCATGGAGCATTTGCCGGTAAGCAGGAAGGTAGTGAGGAAGCTGACGCAGGATCACCGGCAACAGTCGCAGCGCTGCGCCAGGACGATTCTGCCCCAGCAAGCGGTCGATGATCTGCCGCCACGTAGCCAAATCGGTGACGCTGCCGCCGACCGGTTCACTGTTTTGCATGGTCAGTGCGCCGCCGGGCGCTGAAGGAGTTCGATCATCACCCCGTGGGTCGCCTTGGGGTGAACAAAGGCAACCAACCCATGAATGCCTCTGCGCGGCGTTTCGTCGATCAGGCGCAGCCCTTGCCCGCGCAGGTGAGCGAGCGCAGCTTCAATGTCCTCTACAACGAAGCAGACATGGTGCGTCCCTTCGCCGCGGTTCTCTAGAAAACGCGCCGTGCCGCTGTTCGGATCGATGGGGGCCAGCAACTCCAGCGTGCTGTTCCCCGCATCGAGAAAGGCGATCTCCACGCCGTGATCCGGCGCATCATGCCGTTCGAGCAGGCGCATCCCCATCAACTCGACGTAGGTTTTCAGCGCGTCGTCAATGCTGCGCACCACAATGCCGACGTGATCGATGTGGTGAAGGATCGAGGAAATTGTTGTCATCAGAGGACCAACCTTTTTTGTGTTGCGTTAAATCCAATTCCCCGGCATATACTCCCCAAACACGCCGCGCAAGGTGTCGCAAATTTCGCCCAAGGTGACATTTTGCGCCACGGCTTCCACGAAGAGGGGCATGAGCGGGGCGTCGGGGGTGCGGGCGGCATCGGCGATGCGACGGCGCACGGCGTCCACCTGTGCCTGCTCGCGTGTGGACCGCAAGGTTGCCAGCGCCGCAATCTGCGCCGACTGCACCTGTTCGTCGACGCGCAAAATGTCTTCAACCGCGGCTTCTTCGGTCTGGAAAGCGTTGACGCCAACGACGATCTGCTCGTTCTTTTCCACGGCGCGTTGGGCGCGGTAGGCGGCGTCCTGGATCTCACGCTGGATGAAACCTTCTTCGACGGCAGCCAGCGCGCCGCCCAGGGCGTCAATGCGTTCGATGTAGGCGGCGGCCTGCCGTTCGATTTCGTCGGTGAGCCACTCGACGTAGTAGCTGCCACCCAGCGGATCAACCACGTCTGCCACACCGCTTTCGTGGGCAATGATCTGCTGCGTGCGCAGGGCGATCTCCACGGCTTTTTCGGTGGGCAGCGCCAGCGCTTCGTCGCGGGAGTTGGTGTGCAGGCTTTGTGTGCCACCCAGCACCGCCGCCAGCGCCTGCACTGTCACACGCACAACGTTGTTGTCGGGCTGCTGCGCCGTGAGCGTGCTACCGCCTGTCTGCGTGTGGAAGCGCAGCCGCCAACTGTTGGCGTTCTGCGCGCCGAAGCGCTCGCGCATGATCTTCGCCCACAGTCGCCTGGCGGCACGGAATTTGGCCACTTCTTCTAGAAAGTTGTTGTGCGCGTTAAAGAAGAAACTGAGCTGATCGGCAAAAGCGTCTACATTCAACCCGGCGTTGACAGCCTGCTGCACGTACTCGATGGCGTTGGCCAGCGTAAAGGCCACTTCTTGCACGGCAGTGCTGCCCGCCTCGCGGATATGATAGCCGCTGATCGAAATCGTGTTCCACTTGGGCAGTTCGGCGGCGCAGTAGCGGAAGGTGTCGGTGATCAGCCGCATGGACGCCTGCGGTGGGAAGATGTAGGTGCCGCGGGCAATGTATTCTTTGAGGATGTCGTTCTGGATGGTGCCACGCAGCGCCGCCACGGGGACGCCCTGCTCTTTCGCCACCGCAATCACCATCGCCAGCAGGACGGCTGCCGGCGCGTTGATGGTCATGCTGATGCTGACCTTGTCCAGCGGGATGCCGCGCAGCAGGGTGCGCATGTCTTGCAGGCTGCTGATAGAGACGCCGACTTTGCCCACCTCGCCCAGCGCCAGATCGTGATCGGCGTCGTAGCCGATCTGGGTGGGCAGGTCGAAGGCCACCGAAAGGCCGGTCTGTCCGCGCTGGATGAGATAGTGGTAGCGGGCGTTGCTTTCTTCGGCGGAGCCGAATCCGGCGTATTGGCGCATCGTCCAGAAGCGACCGCGGTACATATTGGGCTGCACGCCGCGGGTAAAAGGATACTCCCCCGGAAAGCCCAAACGCGCCAGATAACTTTCCTCCACCTCCGGCGCAGGATCGCCCGGCCAATCGTCGGGTGTGTAGATTGCCCCCACTTCAATTTCGTCGCTGCTCGTGGTAAAGCGTCCCCGCCGCTCAGGGAAACGCTTAATCAGCGGCGACAGTGTTTCATCCTGCCAGGCGCGCTGAAGGCTGGCCAATTTGGTGGGAATTTGCGTCGTCATGGTGCTTCCAATATGGTTGAAGGTAGCAGTTTGCAGGTAGCCAGATGGCGCCGGGATCGCCAAGACGATCAGCCGGTCCCCAATCTCTACATCTCGTTCCGCCCCGACAGCGCGTTGCTCAACGTGTTTTCGTCGGCGTATTCCAGGTCGCCGCCGGTGGGGAGTCCGCGCGCCAGGCGGGTGACACGCACACCCAAGGGCTTGAAGAGGCGGGCGATGTACATGGCCGTGGCTTCGCCTTCAAGGTTGGGGTTGGTGGCGATGATCAGCTCGCGCACGGGGACGTTGTCTTCGCTGTCCTGGCTTTTTTGTACGCGGGTGAGCAGTTCGCGGATCTTGAGATCTTCGGGGCCGACGCCTTCCACCGGCGAAATCGCACCGTGGAGGACATGGTATTGTCCTTTGAACTCGCCGGTGCGCTCGATGGCCTGCACGTCCAGCGGTTCTTCCACCACGCAGATCACAGCCGCTGAGCGCTCTGTGTCGCTGCACACCGCGCAAGGATTGCTATCTGCAATGTTGTGGCAGATGCTGCAAAAGAGCGTCTTCGCCTTCAATTCTGTGAGCGCGGCAGCCAGATCCAGCGCGATGCGTTCATCGCTGCGCAGCAAAAAGTACGCCAACCGGCTGGCCGACTTCGGCCCAATCCCTGGCAGGCGGCTAAATGCCTCAATCAAATTCGTGACGGGTTGTGCGAGTGGTCTCAATGTGGTCCTCTTTGCAAGGGACTGGGGATCGGGGACTGGGGATCGGGGATCGCACTATTGAAGCGTGATTCCTACTACCCAATCCCTAATCCCCAGTCCCCGATCCCTGATGTCTAAAACAATCCCGGCGGCAGATCCAGCCCGCCTGTGACGCCGCCCATGCGCTCTTCGGCCAGAGCTTTGGCCTTGGTCGAGGCGTCGTTGATGGCGGCCAGGAGCAGATCCTGGAGCATTTCCACATCTTCGGGATCGACGACTTCGGGTTTCAGGCGCACGGCTTTGACGTTCTGATGGCCGTCCATGTCAACTTCGACCATGCCGCCGCCCGCGCTGCCGGTGACCTGTTCATCGCCCAGGGCGGCCTGCGCCTTTTCCATTTCCTCTTGCATCTTGCGCACCTGGGCCATGAGGTTGCCGCCCAGTCCACCTGGGATGCCGCCGGGCATGCCGCCGGGGAATCCGCCGCCGCCGCCGCCAGGTCGAGATCGTTGTGGTTTCTTCGCCATAAATGTTCACTCCTTGGGTAGTAAACTTTCGATACGAAAATGTTGTTTGTTTTGGTGATTGGGTAGCCAGGTAACTGTTGCGCTAGCGTCTGTCACCTCTGCAACGCTGCCTACTTTTTCTCTTCAACCACGCTTGCACCGAGTTCGTCGACGGCGTATTGAACCAATGGATCGGGGCCGTCGGCATCGGTTGCTTCGCGCACCACACGGCCTGCCGATGCGGAAAGGGTGGCCGTGTCGCCCACCTGGCAGGAGAGGCTCACTGTGCGCCCCAGGATTTGCGAGAGAATCTCGGCCACCGGCATCAACGTTTCGGCGCTGGAGATCATTTCGCGGGCGAATTTGTTTTTGCCAAAGGCGAAGGCGACAGCCTGCTCGCCAATCGCAATGTCGCGGACGGCGCGCAACGCCGCTTCCTGTTTGAAGCCGCAGCGCTGCTTCACCAGCCCCAGGAACTCGTTCCAACGGCTTTGCAGACGGCGGACCGCGGCTTCGTCGAGCGGCGGCGGGGCGGCATCGGCGGGGACTGGGGTGGCGGCGGCGGGGGCCGATTTGGCTGTGGTCTCTTTCGTTGCCGGCGCGGGTTTGTCCTCTTCTACCACCGGCTTCGCCGCAGTGGACACCGCCGGTGCACGTGCCGGTGCGGCTTCCGCCTGCACCACCGTTTGCACCACAGTCTGCACCTGTGTCACCGTGCCCTGGATCGCCTCGATCAGCGCCAGTTCCAGGGGAAGCTGAGGCTGTAGGCCCCCCTTCAACTCGCTGATGGCTTCGCTGAAGCGTTTAATGGCGTAGAGGATCTGTCCTCGATCCAGCCGTTTGGCCTGTTGCGCCATCTGCTCCACCACATCGGTGGGCTGATCGGTGAGCAGCGATTTGTCGCCTGTCATCTCCAACAACATGACGCCGCGCAGGTAGTCTACCACCTGTGTGGTGAACTCTTGCAAGCTGGCGCCGCTGAGCAGGAGTTGCTGGATCAGGGTAAGCCCCGGCGCGATTTGCCGGTTGGCGACGGCGTCGACGAAGGCCGCCACCGATTCGCTGCCGGCGCTGCCCAACACCTGCTGCACCTGCACCAGGCTGATGATGTCGGTGTCGTAGCTCGTCATCTGATCGAGCAGGCTTACGGCGTCGCGCATACAGCCCTGGGCGCTGCGGGCAATGGCGATCAGGGCGGCGTCTTCCACCTGAAAGCCTTCATCGTCGGCGATGTGACGCAGGTGTTCGGCGATTTCGGGCACCGGGATGCGCCGAAAGTCGAAGCGCTGGCAGCGGCTGTGCACCGTGGCCGGGATCTTGTGCGGTTCCGTCGTGGCTAAAACGAAGCGGGTGTGGGGCGGCGGCTCTTCCAGCGTTTTGAGCAGGGCGTTGAAGGCGCTGGTGCTGAGCATGTGCACTTCGTCGATGATGTAGACTTTGTAGCGCCCTTCGCTGGGCTGAAAGCCGACTTTGTCGCGCAGTTCGCGGATGTCGTCGACGCTGTTGTTGCTGGCGGCGTCGATTTCGATGAGATCGAGCAGCCGTCCTTCGCTGATGGCGCGACAGTTGGCACACTTGTCACAAGGACGTTCCGCTTCGGGCGCCATGCAGTTGAGCGCCTTGGCCAGGATGCGCGCCGTACTCGTCTTCCCTGTGCCACGTGGGCCGGAGAAGAGGTAGGCGTGGGCCACACGTCCTTCGCGCAGCGCGTTGCGCAGCGTCTGGGTGACATGTTCCTGCCCAACCACTTCGTCGAATGTGCGGCTGCGCCACTTGCGGTAGAGGGCCTGGGCCATGAATCAATCCTGTGGAAAGGGTGCACGGCGGGCGTTCAAACGTTCTAAACACCGACCTATAGTGTACCATTTTGCAGGATGTGAGGCAAAAAGATGTTGAAAATTCCTGGGGCGGAGAGATCACGTAGCGCCTCTCTTCGCCCGGCTATGTTATAATCCTGGCTATGAGCGACAAGTTGATCAACAACTTCCACCTACGCCGCAAACTCAACGCCGAAATCGAAGCTTTAGGAGAGACCACCAGCGAATCTGAATTGCTGGAGAAGGTTCGCTTCATCGCGCAAAGGTACGAACCGGAGTTGATCCTCACGGTGCTGCGCCGTTACCTGGACACCGGCAGCAGCCAACTGCGCGGTGGATTGGGACGGCTGGCGGCTTTGCTCCCCTACGAAGAAGTGACGGCGCTGCTACGTCACGAGGCGGCCAACCGCAACAACCCTACCCAGGCGCGGTTGACGGCGGCGCTGATCCTCGAACGCTTTCTGCAATCGGAAGTGGCGGCGGCGTTGATGAGCGATCTGAAAGATCCCGAAATTGTGGTGATGCAGAGCATGGAAGAAGCCATCGCCGAAGGGAAGCTGAACCGCTATGTGCTGCTCGACTACGTGCGCCAGATGCGCCAGGAAAACGAGGACGTGGCGTACATGGTCCTCAATTTGCTCGACATGATGCCGCCAAATGATTGCCCCGAACTGCTGCGCCTGATCGCCTACGATTCACGCCCGATGGTGTCGCGCACGGCTATGGACAAACTGGTGATGCTACGTGATTCGTCCGCTGCCGAGCAGGCTGCCGAGGCGCTGGACAATCTGCGTCTGAATCTGTCGCCGGCACTGGTTGAGTACGCAGCTCGATCGTTGCGCAAGTTGCGTTTCAGCGGCGTCTCCTACGATCCGCCGCTCATGCAAGGCTGGCGCGCACTGCTGACGCCGGTAAGCCTTACCGGCGAACAAGATCTCTGGTTCCTCCGCGCCGACGAAGAGAGCGGCATTCTCATCGGCCTGCGCCTCGACGCCGCCACCGGCCTCCTGGAAACCTTCGGCAGCGAAGACGTGGAGCCGCGCTATTTGCCGCCACACCGCAATGTGGGTGAACTGATCTCGATTGCCATTACCAGCAACACACCGATGGTTTTCCTCGAAGTGCCGCTGGACTATGCCCGCTGGTATTTGCAGCAGATGTTGGCGCGTCATTGGGCGCAACCTGCGCCACGCCCGTTGCCGCCTGAATATACGTTGCACAACTTGCACCTTTTCCGTTATCAGCCGCCCAAACTGCCCGTTGCGCTTGAAACGTTGCTCCAATCTGGCCCGGCGCGCTGGGAAATGTTGGCGCAACAGGCCAACGGACAGAAGATCGGCGCCGACCTGGCCTACCGGCTGGCAGAAGTTGCCGCAGAGTTTCTACGTCACCCGGCCATGAGCGGCTGGTTCTTTCAAGAACCGGTTATGCGTGAGGCGATCCTGCGCTCGAACTCGCAAAGCCGACCGGCGGATCCGTCGCTCCTTTTGCCGCCGTTGATGGCGCAGATGTTCGACGGCGAAGCCGGCGCACTGGTGGCGAAACGTCTGCAAACGGCGCTCCAATCTCAGGCGGCCTGGCTTGCCATCGCTGGCCATGATCGCAACGCCGGCAACGCCATGCTCCTGGCCGAGAGTTTCACACACTTTCCCATCGCCGAACATCCCCTCACGGCGCTGATGGTGGAGGTGGGGCTGATGTTGATGTTGAATCGGCGCACGATACATTGAGAAGAGATTCGGAGATTGGGCGATTAGGAGATTAAAAAAGCGGGGACCGGCGTCGGTCCCCGCTTTTTTGTTGAACACGCAGCATATCAACTTCTCATCGCGACGGCAACGTGCTGAACGTTCGTCTACCGTCCTCCGTCTACCGTCCTCCGTCCTCTTAAAAGATCCCCAACTCATCCTTGGCATCGTCCGACATCATGTCGGGGTTCCAGAAGGGCGTCCACACCAGGTGGATGTTGACTTCGTCCAGGGTGGGGAAGGCGTTGTGGACGGTGCGCTGCACGTCGCTGATGATCTGCGGGCCGGCAGGGCAGCCGGGGCTGGTCAACGTCATGGTGACTTCGGCGCTTTTCTGCGGCGTCACTTCGATGCCGTAGACGAGGCCGAGATCGACAATGTTCATCATCAACTCAGGGTCGCGGACCTGCGCCTTGATCTCGGCGCGAACTTGTTCGGGTGTGGGCAGTGTGGCTTCGCTCATGGTTATCTCCTTTTCTTAATACGGCGATTCTAACCAGAGGTCGTCGCCGTCAACTTTAACTTGATAGCTGGCGGTAGGGCTGAAGGCCGGCATGCTCAACGCCTGACCGGTGCGAATGTCGAAGCGCGCCCCATGCCGCGGACAGCGAATCTGTCCACCGGGCAACACGTCGCCTTCCACCAGCGGCCCGCCGTCGTGGGTGCACACGTCTTCGATGGCGTAGAAATCGCCGTCCAAATTGAAGATGGCGACGCGCACCCCTTCGATTTCCACCAATTTGCGCTCGCCGGGGGTGAGTTCGCTCACCGAGGCGACTTTGACAAATCCTTGCATGAATTCACCTGTGCTTGTGAAATGACTGTTTATCTCGTCGCCCCGTCAGTGGCCGGCACTGGGCCGGAGCGGATTCGAATGCAGTGTTGGCGTGCTCAGTGCCAGGCACTGACTCGCGCAACAATCCCTATTCGGGCCACTCGTCCAACCCCCAGATGCCTGCCTTGAGCGCCTTGAGGGGGAGGAGGGCGCACTTGAGGCGCACAGGACCAATCTCAATTCCCAGCAGATCGAGCACCTCTTCTTTGCCCCACTTTTTCAGATCGTCTACAGGCATGCCGATGATCTCTTCCATGATCATCGAGGCGCTGGCCTGGCTGATGGCGCAGCCGCGTCCGTCAAAGGCGGCGGCAACCACCACACCATTTTCCACCTTCAACTCGATGGTGACTTCATCGCCGCAGAAGGGATTGGTGTCGTGGTAGTGGACATCCGGTTCGGTCAGATGTCCTTTGTGGCGGGGGTGCTTGTAGTGATCCAGAATGGCTTCGCGATAGAGTTGATCCATGATAGCCCTGCCTCGGTTTGCTACGAAAGATGGATAGAACGCGGATTTTTCATTTGGACAAATCCGCTACGATCCGCCCAATCCGCTCGATCCGCGTTCTATTCTGATCAAAATCCAAAGACATTCACCGCTTTCTCAATCGCCGCCGTGAGCTTGTCGACCTCTTCTTTGGTGTTGTAGAGGTAGAAGCTGGCGCGGGCGCTGGCAGCAATGTCGTAGTGGGTGTGGATCGGCTGTGCGCAGTGATGGCCGGCGCGGATGGCAATGCCGTCCTGGTCGAGGATGGCGGAAATGTCGTGTGGGTGAACGCCGTCCAGGGTGAAGGCGACCAGCCCGGCCCGTTCCTGTGGGCCTGGCCCCAGGATGTGCACGCCTTCGATCTGCGTCATCTGTTCGTAGGCGTAGGCGGCCAGGGCGTGTTCGTGCTGCCAGATCCACTCCAGCCCGACTTCGCTCAGGTAGTCAACCGCCGCGCCCAGGCCGATGCCTTCGGCGATGGCGGGTGTGCCCGCCTCAAACTTGTACGGAATCGTGTTCCAGCGGCTGCCGCTCATCTTGACTTCACGGATCATGTCACCGCCGCCCATGAAGGGGGGCATGGCTTCGAGCAGTTCGCGCTTGCCATAGAGGACGCCGATGCCCGTTGGCCCGCACATCTTGTGCCCACTGAAGACGAGGAAATCGACATCCAGCGCCTGCACGTCGATGGGCATGTGCGGCACGCTCTGCGAGGCGTCGATGAGGACACGCGCGCCCACCGCCCGCGCCGCCGCCACCAGTTTATCCACCGGGTTGATGGTGCCCAGCACATTACTCACATGGACAAAGCTGAACAGTTTCGTCTTCTCGGTGAGCAGCGCCTCCAGATCGGTGAGGTCGAGCGTTCCTGCTTCGGTGATGGGCACGTAGCGCAGTGTAAAGCCCAACTCTTCCTGCAAAATCTGCCAGGGGACGATGTTGGCGTGGTGCTCCATCTCGGTGATGAGCACCTCGTCGCCGGGGCGCAGGTTGGCGCGTCCCCAGGTGTAGGCGACCAGGTTGATCGCCTCGGTGGCGTTGCGGGTGAAGACGATTTCCTTGTCGCTGGCGTTGATGAAGCGGGCAATGCGCCGCCGCGCCGATTCGTAGGCGTCGGTGGCTTCCTCGCTCAACGTGTGCACGCCGCGGTGGATATTCGAGTTGTATTCGCGGTAGTAGCGATCCAGCGTCTCGATCACCGCCAGCGGCTTCTGTGTCGTGGCCGCATTGTCGAGATAGACAAGCGGCACGCCATGGACCATCCGCTCTAGGATGGGAAAATCGTGGCGCAGTTTCTCTACTTTCTCGGCATCGAGCGATAGGATGTCTTGGGTAAGTGTCATGTTTGTCCTACGGTTCCAGTTTGGGAAAAGAGATTGGGGATCGGCTACGGGTTCTGAAATCGCTCAATCTCTTCTCCACAAAACAACTTTCCTGATTCGAGATACGTCCTGTAGCCAGGCGCGACTACCATCTTTCTACAACATCCACCAACGTGCAACTAACCACCTGGTTAGGAGAGCAGTTAAGTGGGATTTACGATTTTCGAATGTAACTATACAGGTGACGTACCGTACGGGTTTGCGTGGGGCGGAAGGCTCTCTCGCCAATAAAGCGATACCTACTTCCGCCCCACGCAAACCCCTGCAGTGCCTGTATAGCTACAATCGAAAATCGTAAATTATTTCTCAATCGGCACGCCCACCGCGTTCCCCCACTCTGTCCACGAGCCGTCGTAGTTGCGGACGTTGGGGTAGCCCAGCAGGTAGGTGAGGACGAACCAGGTGTGGCTGGAGCGTTCGCCGATGCGGCAGTAGGCGACGATGTCGTTGTCGGGGCGCAGGCCCTGTTCGCCTTCGTAGATGGCGCGCAGATCGGTGGCGGACTTGAAGCTGCCGTCCTCGTTGGCCGCCCGTGCCCAGGGGACGTTGCGTGCGCCGCGGATGTGTCCACCGCGCAGGGCGCCTTCTTGCGGGTAGTTGGCCATGTGCAGCAGTTCGCCCTTGTACTCGGCGGGGCTGCGCACATCTACCAGCGGTTTGCCGGCGGCCTGGTGCGCCAGCACGTCGTTGCGGAAGGCGCGGATGCGGGCGTCGTCGCGGTCTTTGGCGGTGTAGCTGGTTGCTGCCACGGAAGGTACTTCGCGGGTCACTTCGCGGCCTTCGTTGGTCCACTTCAGGCGGCCACCGTCCATGATCTTGGCGTTGGTGTGGCCGAAAAGCTGGAAGACCCAAAACGCGTAGGTGGCCCACCAGTTGCTCTTGTCACCGTAGAGGACGACGGTGGTGTCGTTGCTGACGCCCAGGCGGCTCATCAACGCCTCGAACTGCGCCTTGCCGATGTAGTCGCGCACCAGCGGATCGTTGAGATCGTCTTGCCAGTCGATCTTCAACGCGCCGGGAATGTGACCGGTGGCGTAGAGCAGCGGATCTTCGTTCGATTCCAGGATGCGGATGTTGGGATCGTTGCGGTGCTGGTCCACCCATTCGGTGCTGACGAGGACGTTGGGGTGCGCGTATCCTTGATCTGCCATTTTTTTTCTCCTCTTGATGTGCAAAACGTGAAACGCTGCCAGGTTGATTGGCCGTGCGCTTCACGTTTCGTTGTCGATGGTTCATCCAGAGTTGATCCACAGAGCCACACAAAGGGACACGAAGAGCAGAGGAAGAAGATATCCACAGATTTCACGGATTCAAAGGATTTCCAGAAGGATTTCTGAACTGATTCTCCAAATCCCTTCTCAATCTGCAAAATCTGTGGAAAAACTTTCCGCTTCTGTCTTCGTGTTTCTTCGTGTGCCTTCGTGGATCAAAGTCTTCTCTCAGCGTACGGCGCTCAGCCGCCGATCTTGCGCTCGATGACACGTTCGAGCTTCTCGCGCACGCTCTCCACCGGCACGCGGTCGAGGACGGCCTGGAAGAAGCCCTGCACGATCATGCGTTCCGCCTGCGGGCGGGTGAGGCCACGGGCCATGAGGTAGAAGACGTATTCGTCCTCCACCTGGGCGGCGGTGGCGGCATGGGTGCAGCGCACATCGTCGGCCTCAATTTCCAGGCCGGGGATGCTGTCGGCGCGGGCGGTGCCGTCGAGGATCAGGTTGCCGTTGCGCTGGAAGGCGTCGGTCTTCTGCGCTTGCGGGAAGACCTTGATAATGCCCATGTAGACGCTGTGCGCCCGATCCTTGAGCGCGCCGTTGAAGAGCAGGTCGCTGAAGCAGTTGGGCACGCGGTGAAGCTGAAGCGTCTGGTGGTCAATGTGCTGGCGACCGGTGGGGAAGTACAGCCCCAGCAGTTCGCCGTGGGCGCCCTGGCCCACCATGTCCAGATCGAGGAAAGCCTTGGTCAAGCGGCTGCCCCAACTCACCTGAATCCAGCGCAGGTCGCTGTCGCGGCCCATCACGGCGCGCCCGTTGAGGAAGTTCCACAGGCTGTGGTCGTAGTCTTGCAGGTTCATGTAGCGGACAACGGCGTTGTCACGCACCAGCACTTCCACCACACCGCTCTGCATGCCGTCCACGCCGCCCACCAGGTCATCGACCACGGTGACTTCGGAGCCGCTTTCAGCCACCAACAAGGTGTGGTGGTAGCCGCCTACGCCCTGGCTGGCCTGGTTGAGGATGATCTGCAAGGGCAGTTCTACCTTGATGTTCTTGGGCACATAGATGAAGGCGCCGGTATCCCACAGCGCCGCATGCAGCGCCGTGAACTTGTTGCGCTCTACGGGGACGGCCTCGGTCATAAAGTGGCGCTGCACCAGTTCGGCGTGCTCGCGCACGGCGGCGTGCAGGTCCATGAAGATGACGCCTTGCCCGGCCAGATCTTGATTTTCCACCGCATAGAGCAGGCCGCCATCCTGAAAAATGAGGCTGGCGGCGCTTTCCATTTCAGAAAGCTCGTTCTGCAACAGCGGGGAAAGCTCGCCATGCGAAACCACCTCGCCGGGTGTGGCGAAGGGGGTGAATTTCTTCAAATCAAAGCCGGTGAGGCGAGTGCGCCGCCAGGCTTCGTCTGTGGGCTTGGGCCAGGGCAGCGACTCGAAAGTGCGCCAGGCATCCAGGCGGAATTGGAGCATCCAATCCGGCTCGTTGTGTGCTGCCGAGATCTGCCGCACCGTCTCTTCAGTGTAGGCGGCAACCGCGGCTTTTACATCTGCTTGCTCGTTTATCATTAGGGTCACGTTTGGTCCTCCGCAACTGGTAACGAGTAAGGAGTAATGAGTAAGGGTGAGCGTGTCGACACGTTTCTGCCTTACTCATTACTCGTTACTCATTTCTTTTTAGCCGATGCTGCCTTCCATCTGCAACTGGATCAGCCGGTTCATTTCCACGGCGTATTCCATGGGCAGTTCCTTGACCAGCGGTTCGATGAAGCCGCCGACGATCATGGCCGCCGCTTCGTCCTCGCCGATGCCACGGCTCATGAGGTAGAAGAGCTGCTCTTCGCCGATCTTGCTCACCGAGGCTTCGTGACCGATGCTGACGTCGTCCTCTTCGATCTCGATGTAGGGGTAGGTGTCGGAGCGGCTCTCTGGATCAAGCAGCAGGGCGTCGCAGACGACGTTGCTCTTGCTGTGGTGCGCGCCCTTGGCCACCTTGAGCAGACCACGGTAGCTGGCGCGACCGCCGTCTTTGCTGATCGACTTGGAGACGATCTTCGAGCTGGTGTACGGCGCGCCGTGGACAACCTTGCCGCCGGCGTCCTGGTGCTGCCCATGACCGGCGAAGGCAATCGACAGGATCTCGCCGTGCGCTTTCGGACCCATCATGTAGACGGCGGGATACTTCATCGTCACCTTGCTGCCCAGGTTGCCGTCGATCCATTCCATTGTGGCGCCTTCTTCGGCGATGGTGCGCTTGGTCACCAGGTTGTAGACGTCGGTGCTCCAGTTTTGGATCGTGGTGTAGCGACAGCGCGCGTTCTTCTTGACGATGATCTCCACCACAGCGCTGTGCAGGCTGTTGCTGGAGTAGATGGGGGCGGTGCAGCCTTCCACATAGTGGACGCTGGCGCCCTCTTCCACAATGATCAGTGTGCGCTCGAACTGGCCCATGTTCTCGGCGTTGATGCGGAAGTACGCCTGCAACGGGATGTCCACATGGACGCCCTTGGGCACATAGACGAAGCTGCCACCGCTCCACACGGCGCTGTTCAGCGCTGCAAACTTATTGTCGTTGGCCGGGATCACCGTGGCGAAATACTCTTTGACAATGTCCTCGTGCTCGCGCAGGCCGCTGTCCATGTCCAAGAAGACGACGCCCAGCTTTTCCCATTCCTCGCGCAGGCTGTGGTAAACCACTTCGGACTCGTACTGAGCGCCCACACCGGCCAGGAACTTGCGTTCCGCTTCGGGGATGCCCAGGCGGTCGAAGGTGCGCTTAATGTCTTCGGGCACATCGTCCCAGCTCTTGCCCGTCTTCTCGGTAGGACGCAGGTAGTAGAAAATATCGTTGAAATCGATGCCGGTGAGGTCCGCTCCCCACATGGGCAGCGGCTTCGAGTAGAAGATGTCCAGCGCGGCGTGGCGGAACTGGCGCATCCAATCCGGCTCGTTCTTCATATCAGAAATCTGGTCGATGACCTGATGGTTGAGGCCCTTGGCGGCCTTAAACACAGGCTTGTGCTCATCGCGGAAGCCGTATTGATATTCTTCCTTAACGCCAGACAGGTGTTCGCGATCGGCATGTGTAGCCATAGATCGTAGTCTCCTGGTTGTTGGTTGTAATCACAAAATCGCGGTGCAGAAGAGATTAGGGGATTAAGCGATTGAGAGATTAGGGGAGCTGACGCTCATCGTGATCCCCAATCGCCTAATCTCCGCATCGCCCAATCGCATTTCTCAGGCGGATACAGGCTCTTTGTCGGCAAACTGCTCTTCCACCCAAGTGTAGCCCTTTTCTTCGAGCATGTGGGCGACTTCGGGGCCGCCCGTCATGACGATACGACCGCCGTAGAAGATGCTCACAAAGTCGGGCTTGACGTAGTTAAGCAGGCGCTGATAGTGGGTGATCATCAAGAAGCCGCGTTCCGATGTGGCCAGCTTGTTGATGCCGTCGGCCACAATTTTGAGCGCGTCAATGTCGAGACCGGAGTCGGATTCGTCGAGGATGCCGAACTTGGGTTCGAGCATCGCCATTTGCAGCACCTCGGTGCGCTTCTTTTCGCCGCCAGAGAAGCCTTCGTTGAGGTAGCGGCGGGCAAAGCTGGGATCGACGTTGTATTCCTTCATCTTTTCGTTGAGTTCACGGCGGAACTCACGCATCGGCATCAAGTTGCTGCCGATGACGCCGCTTTCGTTTTCGTCGCGGCGATCGGTGTAGCCACGCACGTTGGAAACGGCGGTGCGCAGGAAGTTGGCCACGCTCACACCGGGCACGGCTACCGGGTATTGGAAGGCCAGGAAAATGCCGGCGCGGGTGCGCTCGTCGGCTTCCATCTCCAAAATGCTCTCGCCGTCGATGAGGATATCACCGCCGGTGATCTCATAGTGCGGGTGGCCGGCGATGACATAAGCCAACGTCGACTTGCCCGAACCGTTTGGCCCCATCAGCGCGTGGATTTCGCCGCTGCGCAGGGTCAGGTCAACGCCCTTAAGGATTTCGGTCTCCCCTACGGTTGCATGCAAGTTGCGGATTTCTAGTACGCTCATTGCCTCTTCACTCCTTCTGAAATGGACAAACAACAAATAGTGACTGAAAGATGTTTTACGAAAGTTATAGATAATTCGAGGCGCAACATTGCGCCCAAATGGAACTGATTATTCATATTTCTAGCGTAGTCATGAATGCGCTGTGGACAAGTGCAGTGGATTACACTGTCAGTGGCTTTGATTGCTCACTTGTTCGGTTGCCGCATCGTGTCCGTTTGTAGACGGCGTGCCGTTGCGCCTCACCACAAAGGAACAGCCACCGTCGCCATCCATGATGCAGGCGCTTAGTGCAACATCACTGCCCAACACACGCTGGAGCATATCCTGATCCATCTCGCAGATCTGTCGATGTTCCTGGGCCAGTTCGTGGTAGGGGCAGTTGTAGGTTTTTAGGATGATGGTGTTTTCGTCGTGTGCCATTACATCGGTGAGCACGCCCTGCCGGTTGAGGACGCCTGCCATCTGCTCCACCCGCTCGCCCAGCGCTTCAGCGGTAACGCTCTCTGCATAGCGATCAGCCAGCCGGTTGCCTACCCGCTCTAACAACGTCGACACCTGTTCCGGCCCCACCATCTTGAACATCTCTTCAAGCATGGTCAACGCCAAATCGTCACAATGACAGGCGAAGAGACCGCGTGCAGCGTCTGTCAGCACATACTCATGGTGCGGGCGTCCTACCCCAGAGTGAACGGTAGTGCGGTCGATATAGCCTTCCAACTGCAACGTGCGTAGGTGTTGGCGTACAGCGGTGGTGGTGACGCCCAACATCTGCTCCAGATCTTTAATCGTTGCCGAGTGATGGCGTTGGAGATATTCAACGATCTGCCAGGTTGGCGAACTTTTGTCTTGTAGCGAAGCGGTGACCATTCGTCTTCCTGTGGAAATGGTAAAGAGCGACACTGCAGCCGATGTCCCTATGTGGTTTACTAAGTACTCTGTAAACGAAAAGGTTTGAAAATATCTTGAGGATGGTGCATGCTCAAGATATGAGACAACCACACATACAACTGACACAAGAGGAACGCGATGCCCTAGAGGCATTGGTGAAAAAAGGTAAGTCATCAGCGACAGTCTACCGGCGAGCCATAGGACTACTGGAACTAGACCGTGGGAAGACACTGACGGCCGTAGCGGAAACGACCAGCGTGTCGATTCAGACCATGAGCACATTGAGAGACAACTACAAGCAGAAAGGTCTTGCTTGTCTCGAAGATGCGCCTCGCCCAGGCCGTCCGCCCCAGATTACGGGAGAACAGCGAGCGAAAATCACAGCCCTGGCATGTAGCAAACCGCCGGCAGGTCACAGTCAGTGGAGCCTACGCTTGCTGGCAGACAAGGTGGTTGAACTCGGTTACTGTGAGCGTATCTCACACACTGAGGTGGGTAAGATTCTTAAAAAAACGAACTCAAGCCACACCTGAAGAAAACCTGGTGCATTAGCAAAGTGGATGCTCGTTTCTTGGCGCAGATGGAACGTCTGCTCTGGCTTTATGCACAGCCATATGACCCACTGCATCCAGTCATCTGCTTTGACGAGCGACCTTGCTTCTTGATCGGCGATGCACTCCAACCGATACCGCCTCAATCGGGTCGTGTGCGCAAGGAACACTACGCCTACATCAAGCATGGTTCCTGTGCTTTGCTTGCAGCCATCGAACCGTTGACGGGAAAGCGTCTCGCTGAGGTCTATCCACAACGCACCATGGTGGAGTACACCCACTTCTGTCAGGCAATTGCCGCTCGCTGGCCGGAGGCACAGACGATTCGACTCGTGCAGGACAATCTAAATACACATTCGGCGGCGTCTTTTTACCACCATTTGCCGGCGGAGCAGGCCTTTGCACTGGCTCAGAAGTTTGACTTCTACTACACGCCCAAGTCCGCCAGTTGGCTCAATATGATTGAGATTGAGTTTTCGGCGATTTCACGGCAATGTCTGAATCGACGCATTCCGACGCTTGAGTTGTTACGGACAGAAGTGCTTGCCATTGTCGAACAACGCGATGCCCAACGCATTCAGATTGATTGGCAGTTTTCTGTTTCTGATGCCAGACACAAGATGAGTTCTCACTACCAACGTGTCAATCCGGACAACACAAACTATCAACAAACTTAGTTTACAGAGTACTAAGATTCTATCCTGAAATTCACAGCAGCCCGGCGACGTCATCTAATGTAGAGTAGACTTGTGGCTGCGCACTGTAATTTCAGGATAGAGACTAAGGATCGTGTAAATCTGCACAGGAACGTGTCCAGACTTTACCATCGTAGCGGGGTTTTGTCAATTCTAGATGTTTTAATTGTTTTATTTGTCGAAAGTGTTTTGACCTGAGCAAACCAGAGTAGTCTACCACTGCGCTGCGCGTCATTCAACTCGTCGTCTACACTTTTCTGGACAATTCTTGATCAGCGCCCTTTAGCTTGATAACCTGGTTGCCCGAATGGGGCCATCCTTTTTGACAGGAATGCACCCCAATCGTATAATACTCATCTGTCCGTCGGGGGCCATCGGTGCTTTGCCATTGGGCTTTGTGGAAAGGAGCGCTATCTGCGCCACTCATCTTGCCCCATCATAGCGACCGTTGTGAGAAAACCGTGCCGGACATTGAAGGAGTTTAACAATGCAATTCAACGTCGCTCAGCTTCTGAAGCAGCCAATTGGGGCCACGCGGGAGTATGAGCTGAATGAGGAGATCGAAGGTCTCGATCCTGAACTCGTTTCTCTGGCGCCGCTGACGGGTGTGATCAAGCTTTTGCGAACACATAGCGGTGTCTTGTTGCGGGGCGACCTGGCAATCTCGTTGGAAGTAGCTTGTAACCGTTGCCTGGAGCCGGTTGAAGTGCCCGTCTCCTTCCAGTTTGAAGAAAGCTTCCGTCCGCTGACCGATGTGGAAACCGGACGGTTTTTGATGCCCCAGGAGTTTAAGGGGCAACAGGAAGAACTCAGCGACTCGGCGCTGATCATCGACGATCATCACATCCTGGATGCGTCGGAGGTGATACGCCAGAATATCTGGCTGGCGCTGCCGATGTACCCGGGCTGCATGTTCAAAGATGCGGCCAACTGTCCGAATTTTGCGGTGCGCTTGCAGGAAATCGAAGAGGTGCATCGCGATCTTGTTGCAGAGACGCGCGAAGGCGAGGCAGTTGATCCTCGTTGGGCTGCCCTGCTGGCCCTCAAACAAGATGATTCGGAACACGAACGAAAGCGCTAGGTTTTTACCTGCAAATGTTCTAAACAGAAAGCCGGGGATGGCGCAGTGGTAAGTTTAGTATCTGAACATCCCCGGCATTTTGATGCGAAGATGTTGTTATTTTAAGGTCAAGGAGAACTCAAAATGGGACCGCTGCCAAAACGGAAACTTAGCAAAGGCCGCCGCGATCGTCGCCGTGCACATGACGCCCTGGGCACACCGAATCTGGTAAAGTGCGCTCAATGTGGCAAACCCACACTGCCCCACCGTGTCTGCCCGAGCTGCGGCACCTACATGGGGCGCTTGCAGGTGGTTGATGTCGATGACACGGCTGCTGCCGCTGCCGCCTAAGTGATTCCGAAGATAGAAGATAACAGGGGATTGGGCCTTAGCCCCAATCCCCTGTTTCTTGTTTGCTCAAATCATGAATCACCCCGTTCCTTAACGCAACCAAACACAACAGCAGTTGAACATGGCAATTGAACATGTCTGAATTTCGATACAGCGACGAATCGTTTCCCCTGGCGTTGATCTTCCCCGGGCAAGGAAGCCAGCATGTCGGCATGGCCCAGGAACTGGCCGCCCACTTCCCCGCTGCACGTGAAACGCTGCAAGAGGCGGACGACCTCCTCGGCTTCTCACTGAGCACGCTCTGCGCCGAGGGTCCCGCCGAGACGTTGACGGCGACGATCAACGCCCAGCCGGCGCTGCTCACTGCCAGCATCGCCGCGCTGCGCGTCTTACAAAGTGAACTGGACACGTTGCCTCGTCCACTCTTCTTTGCCGGGCATAGCCTGGGCGAATACAGCGCATTGGTGGCGGCCAACAGTATTTCCTTTGCCGACGGGCTGCGCCTGGTACGCCAACGTGGGCGCTTGATGACTGAGGCTGGTACGCTAACACCGGGGCGCATGGCCGCCATTCTGGGGTTGGACGAAGATGTGGTTGCGCGGATCTGCGCAGAGGCCGCGTCCGGCAGTGGTGGGCTGGTCCAGATCGCCAATGACAACTGCCCCGGTCAGATCGTCATTTCGGGCGACGCCGCGGGGATGGACGCAGCCATGTCTGCATTACAGGCCGCCGGCGCCCGCAAAGTGGTGCCGCTGGAAGTGAGCATCGCCTCGCACAGCCCGCTGATGGCGCCGGTGGCAAGTCAATTGCGTACGGCGATTGAATCGACGCCAATCCAGCCGCCGGTGGCGCCGCTGCTGGCGAATACGTCGACCGAGGCCATCACCGAACCCACAGCCATCGTGGACGAGTTAGCCGCACAGCTCACCGGCAGCGTCAAGTGGACCGGCTCCATGCAGCGCGCAGTAGAGGCCGGCGTCACCATCTTCGCCGAAATCGGGCCGGGCAACGTCCTCACAGGCTTGATTAAGCGCATTGCGCGCGATGCTGAGCGGATCAATGTGGCGGATGTGGCCGGGGTGGAAGCGTTCCGAAAACTAATGAGTAAGGAGTAATGAGTAAAGGTTAAGCGTATCGCTTGCTTCTACGACGATACTCGCTTGACTCTTACTCATTACTCCTTACTCATTTCTCTTCTTTCGCTCACGGTTTCACGCGCCGCTTTCGACTCTCTTCTTCAAGTGCGGTATAATAGGCCCGCACACGTTGGTACCTTCCATTCCACTCTTGAGTGAGGCATAGCAATGGAGTTTTCGGGCAAGGTGGCGTTGGTGACTGGGAGCAGCAGCGGCATTGGTGCAGCCATTGCCAGGGAACTGGCGGCGAAAGGCGCCACCGTAGCCATCCACTACCGCGGCAATCAGGACGGCGCCGAACAGGTGGCGGCGCAGATTCGAGAGGCGGGCGGCACGTGCGCTATCTTCAAGGCCGATGTGGGCGATTTGGAGTCGGCCCAAACGTTGGTCAAAGAAGTAGAAGACAGCCTCGGCGCCATCAACATTCTGGTCAACAATGCCGGCACCACCGCAGACACACTGCTACTGAGCATGAAACCCGAAGAGTGGGAGCGGGTGATCCAGACCAACCTCAACAGCGTCTTTTATGTGACCAAAGCCGCCATGCGCAAGATGTTGCGGGCGCGCTGGGGGCGGATCATCAACATCACCAGTGTGGTTGGGCTTGCCGGTCAGGCCGGGCAGACGAATTATGCGGCCAGCAAGGCAGGCATCATCGGCTTTACCAAGAGCCTGGCCAAAGAAGTGGGCAGCCGCAATATCACCGTCAACGCCGTGGCGCCTGGTTTTGTCCCAACCGCGCTTACCGACGTGCTTACCGAAGAGCAGCGGGCGCAGACCATCGCCGCCACACCGGTTGGTCGCTTGGGGGAACCTGAAGAGATCGCCTGGGCAGTGGCTTTCCTGGCCAGCGAGCGCTCCGGCTTCATCACCGGCCACGTCCTCACCGTGGACGGCGGGTTGGTAATGCAGTAACTTGCACAATCTGCACAGACAACGTACAGTCATAAGCGTACGTTTGCAGCTTCACCGTTGAATTGGACAACGATCAACTCCATGTCTGGACATTCTCAGCAACCCCCAGATGAGCAGATGCCGTCGCAGGGCAAACGCTCGGCTGCAAAACGACGCCCAATGGCCCGTGACGATGAGACCCGCACTCAGCAGATTCGTTCGCGGCATAGGGCGCGGCAGGTCGCATTGCAGGTGCTTTACGAAGTCGACACAACCCAGCACAAGCCAGGACGTGTCCTCGATGCGCGGCAGGCCGAAGCCAAATTAGACGAAGATGGGCTTCAGTTTCTGCGTTGGTTGATCAGCGGCGTCATCGAGAACCAGGCCGATCTGGATCAGTTGATTGGCCGCTATGCCCCCGATTGGCCGGTGCAACAACTGGCCGTGATAGATCGTAACATTTTAAGGCTGTCGATCTTTGAGTTGCTCAGTCCTGATTCGGATGCGCCGCCCAAGGTGGTGATCAACGAAGCTGTAGAACTGGCCAAAATCTTCGGCAGTGACAGCAGTCCACGTTTCGTCAACGGCGTCCTGGGGACGGCGTTGGCCGAGATTTCGCCCGACCAAGGCTGACCCGCATTTATCTCATTCCCGTGCCTGGGGTACCGGCAGCAGCAGCCCGGTCTATTCGGACTTATCAACGCTTATGGACAGCTTCTTCGGCATCGGTGTATTTGAACTCGTTTTTATTATCATCTTTGCTTTGATCTTCCTGGGGCCGGAGCGCCTGCCCGGCGTTTTGCGCCAGATCATCGGCGTGATCCGTCAAGTGCGCGATTTAACGTCTGATGTGACACGTCAGTTCAACGATGAATTCGGCGACCTGACCGAACTCGATCCGCGTCGCCAGATCCAAAAAGCGCTGAACGAGAGCACGTCGGACATCAAAGATGCCACCAAACCGGTGACGAAGGCGCTCAACAAGCCTGCTGTAAAGACCACGCCCAACACTGCCGCAAAACCAGCCACCACCCCAAAGCCCACCCCCAAACCTACCACAGCCAAGGCAACCACCAATGTAGCCGCCAAAGCTGAAAACAGTGTAGATCCTGCCGAGGTGACGGCTGCCGCCGCTGGAACAGCCGCGTCAACGGTGGAAAAGGCCGCCGACGAAAGCAACTCTGAACCAAATGTCACCGCCGAAGCGACGTTGCCTACAGATTCCGTCGAGTCTGCGAACGATGATGTTGGCGAGAACACGATTGCCCCACCGCCTGCATCTCGCCAGGCGCAGCCAATGGATGTGAGTGTTTCTGAATCCAAGTCAGCGGACGTAGAGCCGGCCACAACGCCGGTCGATGAAGCCGCGGCTCAGGAGAAAACGTTATGAGCCAGGGTGAAATGGCCCCGCAGTACGATCCTGTAGAAGATAGCCGCATGGGGCTGATGGAGCACCTGGGCGAACTGCGCACACGCCTAATCTGGGTGGTGGGTGCGCTGCTGATTGGGACGCTTGTCAGCTTTCTTTTTGTTGAACGGTTGCTGGCCATTATTACCGAGCCGGTCGGCCAACCATTGCTGGCACTTGGGCCAACTGACACGATTGGCATTTTCTTTCGGGTTGGTTTTGTCTCCGGCGCTGTCCTGGCGATGCCGGTGATTGTCTATCAGATCGTAGCTTTCATTGCGCCGGGGTTGTATCCGCACGAAAAGCGGGCGCTTTTTCTGCTCTTGCCTGGTGTCATGCTCCTCTTCTTCACCGGCGCCTGGTTTGCTTTCTACATTATGCTGCCGGTGGCTACAGGCTTCTTGCAGAACTTCCTGGGCACGGTGATCGACCAGGAATGGAGCATTGATCGCTACATCAACTTTGTGACACGCATTGTCTTCTGGATCGGCGTCTTCTTTGAAACGCCGTTGGTCATCGCTTTTCTGGCTCGTATCGGCCTCGTGACGGGGCCGCGTCTGCTTGGTCTTTGGCGACAGGCGATGGTCGCCATTTCTGTGCTCGCCGCCATTATTACGCCCACAGTCGATCCGGTAAACATGGCGATTGTGATGCTGCCGCTTATCATCCTTTACTTTTTGGGTGTTGGGCTGGCGTACATCCTTTACCGGCCACGTGAACCGAGAGACTTCTCTGATTAGACTTCTTTGATTCATTGATCGACTTTGATTCATTGATCGACAACCGTATCGGCAAATTTAGGGGCCATCCTTTTGGGGTGGCCCCTTTTGGTTGCATGAATTTGTTGCATGCAAATCCTGAGGCTTATCGTGATTGTGCCTGCCGGTTGTGTGATGTTTACTGATATGGAAAACACAATTTATCGTGTTCAGAAACCGGCTTTTGAAGATTTACAAAATCATCGGGTAACCCAGCGGTTGTTAAGCATTAACGAAATATTCCGGCAACCAAAACGACGCGTGTTCGAGGATTGTCACGCTGATAGTGTGATCTCCGTTCGTCGTAGGTCCCGCAACCTGCCGGACAATCTCCGAATTACCAGATCATTTCCTAAATGTTCAAGAGCCGGCTTCCCGGATCAGATGCCGAATTCATTCGGCGGGCATGGTTACGCCTGGGCAGCAGACAGCAAAGTATGCAGACACAAAAAAGAGCCATCCCACACCGGGATGGCTCTTTTTGATTGTACGACAGATGGACGGTCAGCCCGTTATTCCAGCTCGCTCATCATGGTGGCCTGCTGCTCGTTGGCGAAGACAGTCAGGTTGTCCAGTGTGGTCTGGATGTCGGCGCCCTGCATGATCTCGTTGAAGGCCGTGGTGACGGCATCGCGCACCGCGGTGTAGGAGATCAACTGGGGTTCGGCAGCGGTAAAGGGCAGCAGTTCCACCGCCTGTGCATACTGCGGGTTGTTCGCCAACAGGTCGCCCAGGAATTCGTTGGCAGACTGGCGCGTGGGGAAGTAGTTGCTGACCTCGCTCCAGCGAGCCTGAATTTCGGGCGAAGTGTACCACTTGATGAAGAGCCAGGCCGCCACTTCCTGTTCAGGTGTGGTCTTGGTGATCATCACATCGCCGCCGTAGATGTTCTGCACGGGTTCTTCTGTGGTGTGCGGAATGGCGGTAACACCCCAGACGTCTTCCTCACCGCCGCGTTCAGTCGCAGCCGTGGCAAAGTCGCTGGCATAGAAAGGAATGCCCGAGCTTGAACCCTGGGTGAAGATGGCGTTGCGCGCGGCAAGCTGCGGGTTCGGGAAGCCTTCGGTGAAGAAGAAGGCGCAGCCCTCGTCCAACATACCCTTGAGGAAGGTCAGGGCGTCGACGGTGGCCTGGCTGTTGTAGATGTATTCCGTGCCGTCTTCGTTGAGGACGTCGCCACCGAAGGCGAAGGTCCACGAAGCAATGGCCGAGGCATCATCGCGCAGGATGTAACCACCCGTGCCGTCACCCTTGGCGGCGGCAGCGGCGCAGGCCATTTCCTTGAATTCTTCAGGTGTGGTGGGCGGGCCGGCGAAGCCAAGTTCTTCCAGCCAGGTCTGGTTGTAGTAGAGCATTTCCATAGAGCGGTTGGGCGGGAAGCCAAGGCGCTGGCCGCCGAAGAGGCCATGCACACCCTGTTCGAGGAAGGACTGGTAGAAGTCGCCCACTTCCTCTTCGCTCAGGCCCCAGGTGGGGTCGTTGATGAGCAGGTTCAAATCAACCAGCGTGTCGTTGAGCTGGTAGAAGGCCTGATCGTTCTGGTAGCCCACGAGCAGCGCGGCGGGCAGTTCACCGGCGGCGATGCTGGCATTCACCTTGTCGCGAATGTCGTCGTAGCCGCCCTGATTCTGCGCCTCAACCGTGATGCCCCACTCGTTGGTGCTGTTGAATTCCTCAATGAGCGCCAGCAAGCCCTCTTCGCGCGAGCCGCTGTGCTGGTGCCACCACACCACCGTCTGTCCGGAAGGATCGACGTCGCTGTAACCTTCCGCCGCTTCTTCTGCTGCCGGTTCTTCTTCTGCTGCCGCAGTCGGTTCCGCCGCAGCGGGTTCTTCTGCGGCGGGCGCAGGCGTGGGCACAGCACAGGCGCTGAGCACCATCGCCCCGACCAGCAGCAGCATGACTACTGTCAAAAGCTTGCGTTGCATAGGTTTAGACTCCTTGCAGATGGTATGCAAAAACGATTGGAAACCAGATGAATATCGCAAAATCCGCCGGCGCCAGGGCGGCGTCGCCGGATCATTGCTACCCTTTCAGGCCAGAAGTGGAGATCCCTTCGATGAAGGTCTTCTGTGTAAAGAAATAGAGCACAATGACAGGCAACATGGTGATCACTGAGCCTGCCATCTGCAAGTGGAATTGCGAACCGGCCTCGTCGATAAAGGCCAACATGCCATACGAGATAGGCCGCCAATCCGGCGTCGTCGTCACCAAGATCGGCCAGGCCAACGCATTCCATGTGCCGATGAAGGCGAAGAGCACCAGCGTCATAATCGCCGACTTCGAAAGCGGGATCATGATCTGTAGCAGATAACGGATGTGCCCCGCCCCGTCGATCTGCGCTGAATCCCAAAGTTCATTGGGAACCTGCATAAAGAACTGGCGCAGCAGGAAGATGCTAAAGGCGCTGGCCATGAAAGGCACTGTCAGCGCCGGCCAGTTGTTGATCCACGGGATCGGCCCGACACGGCCCAGCCACGAAACGGTAATGAAGTTGGGCACCCAGGTCACTGCTTCGGGCAACATCAACGTCGAAAGCAGCAGCGCAAAGAGGAAGCCCTTCCCCCAAAATTCCATGCGGGCGAAGGCGTAGGCGGCCAATGTGCAGAAGATCACCTCACCAACCATGGTGATAGCGGCGATACGCACGCTGTTCCAGAAATACTCGCCAAAGTCGGCCTGAAGCCATGCCTGGGCGTAGTTCTGCCACTGGAAGCGTGCCGGCAACCAGGCGCCGCCTGTGGCTTCGGTGAGGTTCATAAACGAAACGCTCACCGTGTAGAGGAAGGGAATCAACGCCACCGCTGCGCCAATGGTGAGCACAATGTAGATCCCCAGGTCGCGCAAAATGCGCGGGGAACCACTCTTCGGCTTCTTCATTTCTGCGCCCATTCGGGGCTGCGCCACTGTATTAGCCATAGTGCACCCGCTGACTGGCAACACGGTTGTTGACCACGGTCAGGATGATAATGATCAGCAACAGCAAGATGGCCAACGCCGACGCGTAGCCATAGCGTGTGTCCCGCTTGAACATCTGGAAAATGACCACACTGGCTGTATCAGTGGTGCCCAGCGCTGCGCCGGTGCGCAAGACGTAGATGTGGTTGAAGGCTTTGAAGGTGCCGATCACCGAGTAGAGTGTCAAAAAATAAATCGTCGGCGAAAGCAAGGGCAGGGTGATGTGACGGAATTGTGCCCAGCGTGTAGCGCCGTCAATGGCGGCGGCTTCATAGGTCTCGCGCGGAATGTTGCCCAACCCGGCCAGAAAGACCACCGTGTTGAAGCCGAAGAAGGTCCACACGCCGTAGATCATAATCACAATCAGCGCCAGACTGGGGCCTGCCGTCCAACCGGGCAAACTGGCATTTGAGATCAGGTTGAGGATGCCCTGCGGTTCATTGAGCCAGCGCAACGCCGAAATGTCGAAGGTGCCCAAAATTGCGTTAATCGGCCCGTCGGGCCGGCTGGAAAAGATAATTTTAAAGACGGCGGCTGTGCCCACAAAGGGGGCGATGTAGGGCAAGAAGTAGACCATGCGGAAAAAGGACTTGCCCTTGATGTCTTGAAAGAGCATCACGGCCAACATCAGCGCGATGATCAACTGCGCCGGCACCGTCCCCAGCGCGTAGAAGAAAGTAGCGGCAAGGCTGTTCCACCAGACGTCGTCGCCTGAGCCAATGGCCCGTGGCAGCTCGCCGATAAGCAGCCAGCCGCCCACCAGCAACATCGCCCCGCCGGCCAGGCGCAGCCCTGTGCCCAGGTTCGAATCACGTCCACTGGCGCTTTGCCAGAGCATCCACGAGAGCGCCACCAGCACAAAACCACTGCCGATGAGCAGCACCTGGGTCCAGATGTCCAGCCCGCCTGTGCCTTCGGCCTCGGCCATGCGGAATTGCAGTTCAACCCAGGTGAGCAGGGCAATACCAATGCCCAAGCCTGTCATGGCGACGGCGCCGGTGAAGACGCCTGAGTAATCGCGCGGACGGCGCAATGTGCGGTAGGTTCGCTGCACCACAATGTTGAGTACAAAGCCCAGCACCAGACAACCGATCATCAGCCAGAAGGCACTGAGCACGTTAGGATCGGTGAACGCTCGGCCCATCAACACATCGAATGGTTCAGGTGTACGCTGGCGAGAACGCATCTGCTCTGGAATCGCCAACAGCAGCGGCAAGAGGCGAAAAAGCCACCCCAACCCAAAAAGCGTGGCAGCGCCCACGAATACACCCGGCAAGCCCCAACGCCAGAACGGTTCCTTTTTGGCCACAGCCTCGGATCTGGCGCCCCAAATCATGCGCACCGACAGGAAAAGCAGCAGCGCCGCACCCCCAAAACCCAGGACGTACGTCAACTGACCCAGGGCGTTGACATAATTCCCCAGGCCGTCGTAAGTGCCCAAAATGCGGTTGACACCCCGCAGGCTACTTTGATAGGCGGCAAAAACAAGCGGGAAAAGACCAAAAAGACCAACAATGAGGAAGGCAGGCAAGAGGAAAAGGTAGGCAAGCAATGATTCACGAATGCGCCGACCCTGGCGACCGGAGAGGATCGCAAATCGACTACGTGTTGCCGCACCGGTGCTTCCGGTAGTGCGCTCACGTCTCCCAGAGGTAGGAGTATTCACCATCTCTTTTGTCACAGTAGCGCTCTCCAGGTCCGATTGCCGCACTTTATCAGCGTGAATATAGTCTTTCAGAGTAAGCCACGTCAAGTATACGAGTACCCGAAACAAAGGCAAAAACTTTCAGACAATCTGCTGTTAAATAGACCTTTTCTAAATGTTAACAAGCTCTGAATGTTAACAAATTGAGGCTATTCAGCAAAGATGCAATTGATAAACGTGTTGCCCTTCTTCGAACGTGTAAGCGGGGATGGAAATGGTGCTTTGGGTCACTCACAACTGGGCCTGCCCAAACGAGGATTGAAGTTTGAATTGCCCGTGACCCTTGACGAGTGTATCATACCACAGGATTGACATCTGCGCGCAGAATTCCACTTATCTCGCCAACCGAGGCAACCATGACCTTCAACACAAAGTTCACCAATGTCGTCACCGAGGCCATGCAACGTTTTCACACGCCGGGCGTGGCCGTGGGTATCTACCACAACAAACAGGAAATGTGCGCCGGCTTCGGCGTCACCAACCTCAACCACCCGCTGCCGGTGACGGCGCAGACACTCTTCCAAATCGGCTCCATCACAAAAACCTTCGTCGCCACCGCCGCCATGCGTCTGGTGGAAGCGGGCAAGCTCGATCTGGATCTGCCTGTGCGCAGCTACCTGCCGGCGTTTCGGCTGCAAGATGAAACGGCCATGCACCAGGCCACCTTGCGCCACTGCTTCACCCACACCGGCGGCTGGCTGGGCGACTATTTCGATGATCTCAGCGCCGGCGACGATGCCCAGGCCCGCTACGTGGAAGCCATGGCTGATCTGCCCCAGGTGACGCCGTTGGGCGAGATCTGGTCGTATAACAATGCCGGCTTCGGCGTGGCCGGGCGGGTGATCGAAGTTGTCACCGGGCAGACGTTTGAGGATGCCATTCACGATCTAGTGCTCAAACCGCTGGGCATGGAGATGAGCTTCTTCTTCGCCAACGATGTGATGACCCACCGCTTCGTCGCCGGTCATCTGGTGCTGGATCAGGGCGACCCCGCCAAAACCCACGCCGAGGTGACCCGTCCCTGGGCGCTGGCGCGCACGGCGCACTCTGCCGGCGGCATCATCTCCTGTGTCGAAGATATGCTGCGCTATGCCCGCTTTCATCTGGGCGACGGCGTCAACGAACAGGGTGAACGTCTGCTGTCACCCGAATCGATGGCGCTGATGCACAGCGAACTTGTCGCGGCAGGCAGCGGCACCAAAGCCACCGGCATCGCCTGGATGATCAACGAAGCCGGCGGCTTGAAGACCATCGGCCACGGCGGCGCCACGCGCGGGCAGATGGCGAACCTGGTCCTCGTGCCCGAACGGCACTTCGCCGTCGTCGTCCTCACCAACAGCAGCCTGGGATCGTCCGTCCACCGCGATGTGACACAGGGCGCGCTCTCCCACTTCCTAGGCATCGAAAGCAGCGAACCGTCGCTGCAATCACTTAGCGCAGAAGCGTTGGCGCCATACACAGGTCGTTATGAAGCAAAGCTGAGTCACGTTGTCCTGAGCGTTGAAGACGGCGGCCTGCGTGCGGAACTCATCCCCCAGGGCGGCTTCCCCAAAAAAGATACGCCGCCGCCGCCGCCACCGCCGCCCGTTCCACTCGCCTTCTTCGCCGAAGACAAAGTCATTGCCACCGACGGCGCCGGCAAAGGCAGCAAGGGCGAATTCCTGCGCAATGGCGACGGTGAGATTGTCTGGTTTCGGATGGGTGGGCGCGTGCATCGCAAGCAATAGAACGCGGAACGGGCGGATTGGGCGGATCAGAGCGGATAAAAATCCGTTGAAATCCGCCCAATCCGCTCGATCCGCGTTCTATCTCTGCTTAATTGTTAGAACGTTTACGCGCCCATCTGCCGGCGCAACAAGGCCACATTGCGCCGGTTGGCTTTGAAGTAGATGTCGAAGGCGTCGCCCAGAACAGGCACAGCGCCGATAGCGGTTTCGAGGGCGACGTTGAGGATCATGCGCATGAGGATCATCTTGGTTGCGCCCAGTCGCGCCGCCTCAAGGATGATGTAGCTCGAAAAGAGCATGCCGGCGAAGTCGCCCACGCCCGGGATCAACCCGATCAGCCCGTCGATGCCCATGCGAATGTTGGTGCCTGGGATTTCGAACGCTGTGTCGAGTAATCGGCTCAATTGATCGAGCCGTTCGAATGATTGTCGATTGACCGATTGCCGATTTGATGTATGGTTAGCCATTGCGTATCCTTTCAATTTTCGTCTCCAGCGCGATAACGCGCCTCGGAGCGTGTTCGGGGGATGGTCGCCTCTCTTGTGTAAAGGCGCTTCTCCTACCCTAGCGGCTCCATGCCTGTCATTCTGTGAGTATTGTTCCGACTTGTATCCATCCCTATAACCTGAAGGAAGCACTATGACCACGCGCAAAATGACTCCACCCATCGGCCTCTACTTCGAGGAATGTGAGATCGGCGACGTTGCCGAGAGTGTGGGGCGCACCATCACCGAAACCGACATTGTCAATTTTGCGGCGTTGTCGGGCGACTGGAATCGCATCCACACCGACGCCGAGTACAGCAAAGCGCAGATGTTTGGGCAACGGGTGGCCCACGGCCTGCTTGTCCTTAGCATTGCCAGCGGCCTGGCTGTGCGCATGGGCTTCATGGAAGAGACGGTGCAGGCGTTCATGGGGCTGCAATGGCAGTTCCGCCGTCCTGTCTTTATCGGCGACACCGTTCACCTGCGCGCCACCATCGAAGAAAAGAAAGAGATGAAGCGCCTGGGCGGCGGCGTCGTCACCTTTAAAATGGAAATGGTCAACCAGAAAGACGAAGTCTGCCAGCGAGGGACGTGGGAGATCCTGTGTAAGAGCTTGCCGAGTGCCGGGTAGGAGGAAGAAATGAGTAAGGAGTAATGAGTAAGGCTATAGCACGATCCCGTTCCAATAGTGCGATGATTCGCTATAGCCTTACTCATTACTCCTTACTCATTTTTAAGGATTCACACCATGCCAGAAATTCTACTTCCGCTCGCCCTGCTCCTCGCCGCGCTAGGACTCTTCGTTCTCTTGTGGGCGCAGCGCAAGCACAAAGAAACAGGGCTACCCAGCGGCGAAGTCGTCTACAGCGACACCCGTGATTGGGAGAAGCCCGAAAAACCGCTTGTCAGCCGCCGCTATGGACTGGTGGGGCGTCCCGATTACCTTGTGCGCACCGTCGAGGACGGCGTCAACGTCACGATTCCCGTTGAGGTGAAGAGCCGCAAACGTCCGTCCGAACCTTATCCCAGCCATATCCTCCAGTTGATCACCTACTGCCTGCTCGTGGAAGACAACTTCGGGCAGCGCCCACCCTACGGCCTCTTGCGCTATGCCGATGCCACCCTGCGCATCGACTACAGCGAAGAACTGCGCCGGCAGGTCCTCGACATTGCCGAGGCCATTCGTTCTGCCCGGCAGGCCGAAGAGGTGACGCGCCAGCACGCAGATCCCAGCCGTTGCCGGGCCTGTGGCTACCGCCACGCCTGTGGAGAAGAATCTTTGGTGTAGGGCCAGGGGCCTTGTGGCGCGCGCCCAACTTGAAGTACACCCAGCGCTGGGGGCAAATGGGCAGAACGGCGCAGATTGGGTACAATACCATCTCACCATCTGTTCTTCACCCCTGCCTGGAATGAGGAATTTGTGTTTGAAGTTGTCTTCTTCGGTACATCGGCTTCGGCGCCTTCGGCGCAGCGCGGGCTTTCGTCGGCGCTGGTGATGGCGCAAGAGCATCGCTTTATGGTCGACTGCGGCGAAGGCACGCAGCGTCAGATCCTGCGCAGCGGACTTGGCTTCCGCCGCCTCGACAAGATCCTGTTGACCCACGGCCACCTCGATCACATCCTGGGGCTGGGTGGCTTGGCCAGCACACTGGGCCGCTGGGAAGCGCTGGACGAACTCAACATCTACGGCGGCGAAGCGGCGATGGCGCGTGTCCACGCGCTCATGGAAGTCGTCTTCGGCCCCGGGCAAATCCCCAACGTGGGCGTGAGCCTGAACATAATCGAGGCCGGCTTGCTTTTTGAGGGCAACAGCTTCACGCTCACCGCCTTCCCCGTCACCCACCGCGGATCAGGCTGTTTCGGCTTCACCTTTGAGGAACAGACACGCCGTCCCTTTTTGAATGAGAAAGCCGAGGCGCTGGGCATCCCGCAAGGACCGGTGCGCCGTGATCTCATTGCCGGGCAGCCGGTGACATTGGACGACGGGCGCACGATCCAGCCCGAAGAGGTCCTCGGCGATCCGGTGCGAGGGGCCAAACTCTGCTTTGTGGGCGACGTCGCCCGCACCGGTCCCCTGCACAAGGTTGTAGACGGCGCTGATCTCCTGGCCATCGAGGCCACCTATCTCGACGCCGACGCCGAACTGGCCGAAGCGCACGGGCACATCACCGCCAAGGCCGCCGCCCGCCTGGCGCGCAACGCCAATGTCAAAACGCTGGTGCTCCATCACCTCAGCCGCCGCTACCGCACCCAGGACGTCCTCGCCGAAGCGCAGGCGATCTTCCCCAACACCTACGTGGCGAACGATCTCGATCATTTTCGGGTGAAGAAGAATGGGCCGGTGGAGAAGTTATGAATGATGAATGGGTGGGGCGTGTGGACGTGTGATGGGTGTGTTGGTGGGTGTAGCAGGGTGATGGGCGAGGGGATGTAACGCTCCACGACAAAGTCGAAATCGTCTGATCAAAAAAAGCCGCCCCAGCAACGGGGCGGCTTTTTTATGGGGACAAACTCTACCCAATCTTTATTCTTCATTCATCTCAACTACGCCCGCAGTTTCGCCGCCAGATCCGCCTCAACGCCGCTGATGATCCGCCCGCGCCAGTGGGTCACCTCTTTTTCGCTGAGGACGTGGCTGAGGCTCTGGTAGGTGACGCGGAAAGCCAGCGATTTGTGTCCTTCGGCGATGGCGGGGCCGCGGTAGATGTCGAACAACTCGATCTCCACCACCAGTTCGCCGCCGTGTTGCTTGATGGCGTCCTGCACCCGCCGCACGGTGACTTCCTCAACCACGACGAAGGCCAGGTCTTCGACCACGGGCGGGTAGCTGCTGATGGGCTGCATCGGCTCCACCTGCCAACTGCGGCGGATCAGCGCATCCACGTGCAACTCGATCAAGCAGACACGCTGGTTGGGCAGGTTGAAATTGGCGCGCACCCGTGGATGCACTTCGCCCACAATGCCCAAACTCTGCTCCTTCAAAAAGATTTGCGCGCAGCGCGGCCCGAAGGTGGCGGTGTCGGGCTGGGGCACAAAGCGCAGATCACCCTTGCGGAAGCCCAGCCGCTGCACCAGCGTTTCCACAATGCCCTTGGCGTCGAAGAAGTCGAACGCATCGCGCCCGTCGGCATCCTGATGGATGTTGGTGGGGCGGCGCGGACCGGTAATCGCCACGACCACACGGCGATCTTCCTTGGGCAGCAGGCCCTCATTTTCTTCGGGGCGGTAGACGCGGCCAAGTTCGAAGAAGGCCAGCCGTTCGGCATAGCGGCTGTTGTAAGCCAGATTTTCCATGGCGCTCACAAGCAGCGAGCGGCGCATCACCCGGCGTTCCTGCGACGGCGGATTTTCCAATTCAATGAAGGGCGGCCGCGAACGTTCTTCCAGGCCGAACGCGTGCATCTTGTCGTGGTTCTCAATGCTGGTCAACGTGTAGTTGATGGTGTCGAAGAGGCCGCACCCGATGAGGATGTCGCGGATCTGCTCCTCCGTCTCCAGCACGAAGTTACGGCGCTGCGGCGGCAGCATGGTGTCGAGCAGCGTCACGCCCACCTTGTCGTAGCCGATGATGCGCGCCACTTCCTCGGTGAGGTCGGCGGGCATGGCAATGTCGAGGCGGTGCCAGGGCGCCTTCGCTTCGAGGACAGCTTCACCATTCACCCGTTTCAGCCCGAAGACGGATGTGGGCGCCGGCTCCGCCGGCAGATCGGCCAGTTCGTTCACCTGGAAGTCGAGCCGTTGCAGCGCCTGTGCGATCTGGGGCAGCGAAACGTCCATGCCCAGTTGACGGCGCACTTCACTTTCGGTGGTGTAAACCGTCACCTCAGGTTGGGGGACGGGGTAGGCGTCGACAATGCCGGGCACGATGCGCCCACCGGCGTAAAGACGCATCAACTCGGCGGCGCGGCGGGCGGCAATGTCGTTGAGGCCGGCAGGCACGCCGCGGGTGAAGCGGTGGCTGGCCTCGCTGTGCAATTTGAGCTTCTGGCTGGTGCGCCGGTTGTTGATCCCCTCGAAGGTGGCCGATTCCAGCAGCACGTTGACCGTGCCGTCGTGTACTTCGGTCTCCGCGCCGCCCATAACGCCGGCAATGGCGATAGGTCCGCCGCTGTCGGTGATCAGCAGCATCGTCTCTTCCAGCGTGCGTTTGACGTGATCGATGGTCTCCATCTGTTCGCCGGGTGTGGCCGTGCGCACCGTGATTTTGGGGATGGCGCGACCGCTCTGTTTGGCCCGCGCCAGGAGCAGATCATAGTCGAAGGCGTGCAGCGGCTGGCCCAGTTCGAGCATCACGTAGTTGGTAATGTCCACAATGTTGCTAATGGGGCGCATCCCCGCTTTGCGCAGCCGATCCTGCAACCATGCCGGCGAAGGACCAACCTGGACGTCGCGAATAATGATGGCGGTGTAGCGTGGACAATATTCCGGGCTGTCGATGGCGACTTCCACATAGTCGGCGGCGGCATCGTCGCCGGCGGGCTGCCAGGCGTCGGCGGGCAGGTGCAAGGGGACGTTGGTGAGCGCTGACACTTCACGGGCGATGCCGGCCATGCTCAGGCAGCGCGCCATATCGGGCGTCAGCTCGATTTCCACCACACTGTCGCCCAGGTAGTCGCGCAGCGGCGTGCCCACCGGCGCGCCTTCGGGCAGGATGATGATGCCTTCGTGTTCCTCGCTCAGCCCCAACTCCCGTTCCGAACAGACCATGCCTTCGGAGCGGACGCCGCGGATCTTGGCGGGTTTAAGCTGTTTCTTGGGGCGGGGCGTCTCCTCGCTGTAGGCGTCTACGAGGACGGCGCCGTTGCGGGCAAAGGCCACCTTGAGGACGGGCAACGTGCCGGCGGCGAGGCTTTGTCCTTTGAATTGGTACAAATTGGGCGCGCCGGTGACCACGGTCTGTGGCGACTCACCGCCATACGCCACATCCACGAGGACAAGCCGATCGGCATTGGGGTGAGGATTTACCGCCACCACCTGTCCCACGCCGATGGTCTCAGCGTCCCACCAATCGCCCACGGCCTCCACCGAGGCCACTTCCAGCCCGGCCAGCGTGAGCCGTTCCACCAGATCATCCGTCGACAGCGTCAGATCGACATATTCTTTGAGCCAAGAGAGAGGTACGAGCATGATCGTCTTCCTGTTGGTTTGGGGACTGGGGATCGGGGACTGGGGACTAGGGACTAGGGACTGGGGACCAGGTCCTCATTGAGCAAACTTTCACTCAAATAATAGCCTGGTCCCCGATCCCAAGTCCCCGATCCCCAGTCCCCAGTCCCCAATCACTTCATAACATTCACACCCCAGGTGTAAACCAATTGGCCGCCCAGCCAGCCGCTGACGATGACGAGGATCACCCCGCCGGCCAGTTCGGCGGTGAGCAGCCATTTTTGTTTGGGTTCGGTTAAAAATTCGACATCAGCTTGGGCTTCTCCACTGTTTTTGCCCTTTGCCTTTTGCCTTTTGCCTTTGCGCGAGTTGTGCAGCCATCCCCGGTAGAGCACGTCGCCGTAGAGCACGCCCAACAGCAGCCCGGTGGTGGTGTGCCAGTTGAGGACGTTGCGGTACGGCGCGTCCGGCGGTAGCGCGCCCTGCGCAATCAGCCCGGTGATGATGGCGACGATCAAGCCGAGCCAGCCCGCAGCCATCCCCCACCAGGTAATAATGCGCAACTCAGCCATCTGCTTCCAATGGATGTAAGCCAACCCGGCCACGCTGGCCGCAATCAAAAACGCAATCGGAAAGTGAACCGCTGCCGGATGCAAATGTACAAGCGACACGGAATTGATCTCCTCGATTGAGAGTGACATATCCCGATGGGGACGAATTCACGTTCACGTAATGCGTGATGAACTATACAGGTCATGTAGGGGTTTGCGTGGGGCGGAAGGCCGGCTCGCGAATGAAGCGACATCTGCTTCCGCCCCCACGCAAACCCGTCCGGTACGTCACCTGTATTGATACTTACGCATTACGAATCCGCCGAACGAGTATACCATATCACAGAATCACACTGGGAATCCCGCCATACTCTTCGTTAAGAAAGCGATAAGAATTTCGTTATTGAATGGCAAAGGGCTGCGGGTACAATAGGCAAACAACCGCTTTTGCCAGCACTCGGCGCTCAGGACGCCACAGCGCATTCCGCCAATTCAGGAGGCAACCATGTCGAGCAAATATCCTAAGATTCCGTTGAGCGAAGTGACGCCGGAACATATCTTTTTGAATCGCCGCAAATTTATGGTGGGCGCAGGATCGGCCCTGGGCGCGTTGACGCTGGCCGCCTGCGCGCCGTCGTTGTCCTCTCCTTCGGCGTCTGCGCCAGCAAGCGGCGACAGCGCCGAAGTGGTAGACAGCGGCCCCGAACCCGTCGCCGGCGCCGCAACCGACGAACTGGGCGATCCCCTGAACACCTTCCAGGAGATCACCAACTACAACAACTTCTACGAGTTCACAGTCGACAAGCAGGCCGTCGCCGCTCTGGCCAAAGACATGCCCACCTCGCCCTGGTCGGTGGCAGTGGGTGGATTGGTCAACAACCCCGGCACCTACAGCGTCGAAGACTTCAAGTCGATGTTCGACCTTGAGGAACGCATCTACCGCCTGCGCTGTGTTGAAGCGTGGTCGATGGTGATCCCGTGGCTGGGTTTCCCGCTGCGCCAACTGCTGGAGACGGTAGAACCCACTGCCGAGGCCAGGTACGTCCGTTTTGAGACGGCCTACCTGCCCGAGTACATGCCCGGTCTCAAGAGCAATTGGTACGAGTGGCCCTACGTCGAAGGTCTGCGCCTGGACGAAGCTATGAACGATCTCACCATCATCTCCACCGGCCTCTACGGCAGGGATCTGCTGCCACAGAGCGGCGCGCCGGTGCGCCTGGTGGTGCCCTGGAAATATGGCTTTAAGAGCATCAAGTCCATCGTCAAGATCGACCTGGTGGCCGAACAGCCTACGTCGTTGTGGATGGCGGCGGCGGGCAACGAATACGGCTTCTACGCCAACGTCAACCCCGAAGTGGATCACCCGCGCTGGTCGCAGGCATCGGAACGCCGCATCGGCGAAACCGGCCGCCGCGACACCCTCATGTTCAACGGCTACGAAGAACAGGTGGCCTATCTGTACGAGGGGATGGATCTGCGGGCGAACTATTGATTTACGATTGACGATTAACGATTGACGATTGCCGTGTAAACAACGTGTTCGTACAGTCGTCTTTTGTGGGCTAAGCCGCAAATTACTGTAGGGGTTTGCGTGGGGCGGAAGGCGTGCTTGCCAATAAAGCGAAAAAAGCTTCCGCCCTACGCAAACCCTCTACGAGACAATCGTAAATCGTCAATCGCAAATCGTAAATTTAAGGACACACCATGAACCTCTCCAACCTTCTCACCAAACCCATCGTCCTGGGGGCGACGCATCTGGGAGCGCTCTTCCCGGCGGCGTGGCTGCTGTGGGACTATGTGATGGGCAATTTGAGCGTCAACCCGATTCAGGACATTACCTTCCGCACCGGAAAGCCGGCGTTGGTGCTGCTGATCCTCTCGCTGGCGGTGACGCCGGTCAGCTCGATTTTGGGGCTGCGTCAGGTGATCCCGGCGCGCAAGTGGCTGGGGCTGTACGCCTTCTTCTACACGGCGGCGCACTTCCTCGTCTTCATCTGGCTGGACTATGGTCTGGATTGGGAGTTGCTCTACGAGGCCATCTTTGAGAAGCGTTATGCGTTGGTGGGGTTCCTGGCGTTTTTGATCTTGCTGCCCCTGGCGCTTACCTCTACCAAGGGCTGGATGAAGCGGCTGGGCAAACACTGGAAGAGCCTGCACCGCTGGGCCTACCTGGCCGGCGTTCTGGCAGTGGTCCACTACGTCTGGCTGGTGAAGTCGGACATCCGCGAGCCGCTGGCGTGGGGTGCGCTGCTGGGCCTGCTCTTGCTTCTGCGCATTCCCTGGATTCGCAAACAGGCCAACACCCTGCGCACCCGCCTCAGTGGACCGGCAAAGCCCGACGCCAAACGCCCACGGCGCTCTGCGGAAAGGCAGACATCGTAAAACAGAAGTAACGGTGCAGGGCGTGTAGGGGTTTGCGTAGGGCGGAAGCTGTCCGCCGCTCCATTGGCGAGTGAGCCTTCCGCCCCACGCAAACCCCTACGGTATCCTCGTCCGTCGTCCGTCGTCCGTCGTCCATCGTCCATCGTCCATCGTCCGTCCTCCATCGTCCGTCCTCCATCGTCCGTCGTCCATCGTCCGTCGTCCGTCGTCCATCGTCCTCACCGCCGATTCACATAAAACACACTCGGCGTCGCCTGCCGTCCAAAATCGCGATAGGACGGTTCAACTTCCACCAGCGCCACCGTCCACCAGTAGTTGCCCGAACCGGTGACGGCGGGCAGGTTGCTCAGGAAGGGGACGTCTAGCTCGTATTCGTTCGGCCCCACCACTTTGATCACACCGTTGCGGTTGTCGGCCACGGCATCGTGGACACCCGCCGGCGGGTTGCCGTCGCGCCAGATGCGTACTTCGAAGCCGCAGCCGGCGGGCAGCGAAGCGCTGAACCCCCAGCGAAAGGAAACCTGATCATGCACGCCGATTTCCACAGGGTGGATCAGCCAGAACGCGCCGCCGGTGAGGCAGGGCGAGGCAGACAACGTCTCGGCGGTGGGAGATGCTGCCACCACCGCCGTCTCGGTGACAGGTGACGTCACAGGCGACGTGACAGATGACGTGACAGATGACGTGACAGGTGATGTGACAGATGATGTGACAGATGCCCCACTTTCAGCGGCTGTGGTTGGCGATGGGGCAACCACCACAACTTCTTCGGCGACGGCTAGTTCTTCGGGGGTGGCTGTGGGCGGCGGCGGCGCTTCGCGCACCGCCAGTTCCAGCGTATCGGGCAGGGTGAGCAGCCAGGACGCCACCCAGCCTTCCACGTTGTCAACCGCATTGTCGAAGCGGACGTAGAGCCACGCGCCGTCTTCGCTGCGCCCCAACAAGGTGACATCCTCGCCGGCGGGGATCAGCCCGTTGACGGCGTAGATCTCGCCCGGTCCACTGCGCACGTTGACGAGATCCACGGCGGGCTGGGCCAGCGCAAGGACGGTGGCGACCACAACCGGCTGTGTGGGCAAACTGGCAAGGGTGGGCGGTGTGGGTGTGGGCGCAACCGTGGACGCTGCCGTTGGGGTGACGGCAGGCGACGGTGTGGGATCGACCGCTGTCTGTGCAGCGGCGAGGGCGGCCACAGTGGCGGCAAGATTGGGATCCGCCTGCCCAGGCGGCAGCCGCCACAACAACAGCAGCACGAGCAACGCCGTCAACGCCGCCGGCAACGCGAGCCACCAAAAGCCAACCCGGCGGCGTGGCGGCGGCGCTTCGATGACAATGTCGGGGCGCGGCATCACAGGCTGCGCATCCGGCGGCGGCTTCACCGGCACCGGCTGCGCCGTGACAGGACGGGTGAGAGCGGTGGAGGGCGGCGGCAGGAACTTTTCGCGCAGCGGCGCGGCCCTTTCCGCCGGCGCAACGCAGCCGATCACACGCCGCCGTTGCGGCAGCGGCAACGACGAAATCGCCAGTTCAAGATCGCGGTCGTCAACATGGTTGAGCCAGGCGCGCAGGGCGTCGTCGTTGAGCAGGAGCAGATCTTCGAAGAGTTGGGCGTCGATGAGCGCGTGCGCCTGTGGCGGCGTCTCCACGCGATAATTGAGGACAAATTGGGGCGACGAAGCCCAACCACTGCTGCCGGCGGCATTACGCGCTGCCACAAAGACCGCATACCCCTGCGCAGGCGCCAGCGCGATGAGCACCGTCTCGGTGGTTTCGGCGTCGAAGCGGATGGTCTGCGTGCCAGGCGACACGGCCAGCAGATAGTCGGCAGCCGGCGCGTCGGCGTGGGCCTGCCCCGGCTGCCATGTCACCTTGACCCAGCGCACGCCCACTTCCACCTGCACGGCGGCAGGCGTGGCGGGCGTCGAGATCGACCAGGTATCGTCACCGCGCACGTCGAATTCATCGGGCGGGCGGTAGGACATAGACGCTCCTCTCCCCGCTACTCGGCAGCGGCAGGCGGCACCAGTTCAATCCAAAACAGCGACGGCCACAGTTTGCCGGTGACGTAGAGCCGGTCGTTGTCGGCGTCGTAGGCGATGCCGTTGAGCACCGCCTGTGGCTCGCTGCGGTTTTCGGGCGGGAAGAGGCCGGTCAGGTCGATCCAGGCCACCACCTCGCCCGATGACGGATCGACCTGGGCGATGCGGTCGGTCTGCCAGATGTTGGCGAAGACCAGCCCGTCGATGTACTCCAGTTCATTGAGCATGCTGATGGGTTCGCCGTTGGCCGTCACCGTGATCTGGCCGGTGCGTTCCAGCGTTTCGGGGTCGAGGAAATAGAGCTGATCGCTGCCGTCGCTCATGATCAGCCGTTCGCCGTCGTGGGTCAGCCCCCAGCCTTCGGTGGGATAGGTGAAGGTGCGGATCAGGTCGAAGGTTACGGGATCGAAGATGAAGCCGGTGTTCGATGTCCACGTTAGTTGGTAGATGCGGTTGTTGAAAAGGGTGATGCCTTCACCGAAGAACTCGTCGGGCAGGCGCACGCCCTGCAACACCTCGCCGCTCTCCAGGTCCACACGGCGCAGGGTGGATTGTCCGCGGCGGCCGGTGCCTTCGTAGAGGACGCCGTCCACCAGGATCAGCCCCTGGGTGAAGGCGTTGGGATCGTGTGGGTATTCCTCGATTATTGTGTAGCCATAGATTGGGATTTCGGCCACCGGCGACGGCGTGGGCAGCACACTTTGCAGCGGACTCACCATTGGTGTGGGCGTGCTGGTGGGCAGCGGCGTGGCCGTCGGCGTCGCCGTGGGCATAATCGGCCTGGGTGTGGAGGTGGGCGGGGCAGGCGCAGGCGTGGGTGTTGGCTCGGCGCCGCCGCAGCCGGTCAAGAGCAAGAGACAAAAAATGATGACGGCCAACTGCTTGGTCATAAATTCGCACCTGCTGTAGAGAGTGACGCCGCTGAGGATAGCGGACGGCGGACGAAGCTTCGCACGACTACGGCTGTACCCTACAAACTTTCCCTCAAAACGTCGCAAACTGGTCTCGCGAGTATACCAGAGATGCAAGCCGATGGTATAATCGCTCCCGTCACCCGGAGCCTCTTCAAAACCGATTTAAACAATACAGATGACGTACTGTACGGGTTTGCGTGGGACGGAAGGCTCGCTTGCCCATCAAGAGACACTTGCTTCCGCCCTACGCAAACCCCTACGTGACCTGTATCGTCAAAACCGATTTACCTTCCACTACTGCCTGAGGATAACGCTCATGCCTGCCGATCCAACCTTACAAAAACTCTTCGATCTAGTCGATCAGCACAGAGACGAGTTGATCGGCCTGCACCAACGGCTGGTGCAGTGCGCCACCGTGAACACAGGCGCCGCCGAAAGCGGCAACGAAGTCGAAGCCTGCCGTGTGCTGGCCGACTACTTTGCAGAGCAGGGGATCGCATCCACCACCGTGGAATCTGCCCCCACCCGCGGCAACCTCGTCGCCAGGATCGGCGACAGCGGCGGCAAGTCGCTGCTGCTCATGTCCCACGTCGACGTGGTGCCGGTGGAAGACGCAACCGTGTGGAGCCACCCACCCTTTGGCGCCGACATTGTCGACGGCAAGATCTGGGGGCGCGGCAGCGACGACGCCAAGTCCCTTGCCTCGACCGGCGCGCTGACGCTGGCGCTGCTCAAGCGGGCGGGCGTGCAACTGCGCGGCGAACTGCGCTTCCTCGCCGCAGCGGACGAAGAGGCGGGCGGGCGCTACGGCATCGGCTGGCTGGCGCGTAACCGTCCTGATTTGGTGGGGACGGACTACGCCATCAACGAGGGGGGCGGATCGCCGCTTTCCACGGAGAGCGGTACAGCCTACATGATCTGTATCGGCGAAAAAGGACGGCTGGAAGCTCGCTACACCTGTAGCGGACGCAGCGGTCACGGCGCCGGCCCCTGGTTTGCCGACAATGCGCTCTACAAACTTTCGCAACTGCTCGAACGCATCCGCGCCTACCAGCCCGAAATCGACCTGAGCCTGCCCATCTTTCAGAATTTGCAGCTTTTCGGCGTCAACGAAGCGGTGACGCCGGCCAACCTCGACGCCGTCCTCGCCGACTTGCGCCAGCGCAACCCGTCGGTGGCCCGTTCGCTGCTGGCGCTCTCGCGTATGTCCATCGCGCCGACGATGGTCAACGCCGGCATCAAATCCAACAGCATCCCGGCCACCGCCGTCCTCACCTGTGACATTCGCACCCTGCCGCACCAGGACGAAGCCTACGTGCGCGCCGAGTTGACCAAATTGGCCGAAGGCATCGACGGCATCAGCCTCGAACTCGACGTCACCGCCACGTCCAACGCCTCGCCCTTCGACAGTGAATTTGTCGGCAAGATCCAGCAGGCCACCGCACTGGCTGTGGGCGAAGAGGGCATCCACTGGCTGCCGGGGCTGACGGTGGGCTTCACCGACTCGCGCGAGGTGCGTCCGCTGGGCACCGAGACGTATGGCTTCTCGCCGCTGCTGCCAGGATCGAACACCGTGCGCACCGGCGTCCACGGCGTAGACGAATATTTCGAGATCGACAACCTGATCTTCCGCACCAAGATGCAGATCGCGCTGGCTGTGCTCACGTTGGGGGTGGCTTAAACGATGCCCGCTCCCTTGAATCTGCTGATTGGATCGTATCTGGAACCTGAACTGGTGGCGCGCATCGCAGCGGTGGATCCACGGATTCGTGTGTTGTATGAACCCGATCTGCTGGGCGCGCCGCGTTTTGTTGCCGATCACACGTCGCCGATTGAGCGCACGCCTGAACAGCGCCAACGCTGGCATGCGCTGCTGGCCCAGGCCGACATTATGTTCGATTTCGACCGCGGCACGGTGAATCAACTGGCCCAACTCGCCCCCAACCTCAAGTGGTTGCAGGCCACCAGCGCCGGGATCGGCCAACTCGTCAAGCAGTCGGGGCTGGCCGACACCGACATTGTCTTCACCACTGCCAGCGGTGTACATGCGATTCCGCTGGCCGAATATTGCCTGATGTCGATGCTGATGTTCACCAAGCTGGCCTTTCACCTGGCCGCCGAAAAGGAACGCAAACATTGGGCGCGCTACTGCGCCGGCGAATTGCGCGGCCAGACGTTGGCGGTGGTGGGGTTGGGCCGTGTGGGCAGCGAAGTGGCGCGCCTGGCCCGCGCCGTGGGGATGCGTGTCATCGGCACCAAGCGCCGCAGTGAAGGCGTTGATGCGCACAGCGTCCACGCCGACGAACTCTTCGCCTGGACCGATCTCCACGCCATGCTGGCCCAGGCCGACTTTGTGGTGCTCATCGTCCCCCACACCGCGGAGACGACGAAGCTCATCGACGCCGAAGCGCTGGCGGCCATGAAGCCGGGCGCGGTGCTGATCAATATCGCCCGCGGCACGGTGGTGGACGAAGAAGCCATGATCGCGGCGCTGCGATCCGGTCACCTGGGCGGCGCGGCGTTGGACGTCTTCGCTGTAGAGCCGCTGCCCGCCGAAAGCCCGCTGTGGGAAATGCCCAACGTGCTGATCAGCCCCCATTCGGCCAGCACAGCGGATCGGGAAAACGAACGCATCGTCGATCTCTTTTGCGACAACCTGCGCCGCTACCTTGCCGACGAACCGCTGCGAAATGTATTGGATAAGGAGAGATTGTATTAGGACATATCTGGTGTGTTTACTGGCTGCATGAGATTGGGAGATTAAGAGATTAAGCGATTGGAAAGGACATTCAATCGCTTAATCTCTTAATCTCCCAATCTCTTCGCCGTCAATTCAATTAACTGTAACCATCCAAGTCCACCCCCCACCCCCCGAGGAGGAGACGATTGGAAACGTACATGATCACCGAGATCGAGCCATCTCTCACCGCGGTCGACCAGGACGAAGTCCTCGCGCTGGCGACGCGATATGGTCAACCGCTTTTCCGAACCTACGACATTGTGGCCGACGCCCATCTGCGTGAGCAGCGTTGGCGCGCCGTCCCTGATCGGCGGGGTGAGGTGGTTTTTGCCATTTGCCAGCCCAACGGCAAGATTTTGCTCCACACCAAACCCCAATACGAAGAGAAAATCTACCGCCTGCCCTCCGGCGGCATCCATCCTGGCGAGCTGGTAGAAGACGCCCTCCTGCGTGAAGTGGCAGAGGAGACCGGCCAGAGGGTGAGCGTGCGTCGTTTTGTGGGCCTTTTCACCTGTCGCTTTCACCGCCGCGGCGACACCGCATTCTTCTCCAGCTACATCTTCTACCTGGAAAGCCACACCGCCGAATTCCACGCCACCGACACCGAAGAAATCGCCGGCTACGAACTCGTGGCCCCCGAACAGCTCGGCCACGTAGCCCTGGCCCTGCGTAGCCTGCGCGGTGACCGCCGCCGCTGGGGCTACTGGCGCTCGCTGGCCCACGATCTGGTGTACAGGTTTTTGACATGCCCTGAGGTGGTGGGGACTGGGGATTGGTGACTGGGGATCGGGTAGAGGTTGTTGGTGTTATGGCGTGGTTGTCGTTTTGATGATGAAGATGATGAGGATGATGAGGATGATGAGGATGATGAGATGATGGCTCTCTCATCATCTCATCATCTCATCATCCTCATCATCTCTCCCCCCACGCAACAACCCCACCTCAAAGACAACATTCTCGACGCAGTCCCCAATCCCCAATCCCCAATCCCTAATCTCTAATCTCCACCTCACCACACAAGACGCGCTCTTCCGAAATCGTCCCCTCCCCACTCTGCACAAGGACATAGACCGGGTAGCGCCCCGGCGGCGTGGATGGGTTGAGGTTCACGTCGGCTTCGTCGCGGTAGTAGAGGCCGGGCGTCCACGTGGTGGTGGGGTGGCGGCGCAGCGGCTCGTTGGGGCGTTGCAGTTCTTCGCCCCACGGCCCCTGTTCGCCAATCACCTGGACGAGGCTGGTGTACTCCTCGGTGAGCGGCTGGGTGGGCTGCCACCACATGCGCACGTGCACCCAGCCACTGGGCGGGTGCAGGGTTTCGTCCTGGGCGGCGACGACAGGGGTGATGATTTCGCAGGCGGCGAGGATGAGGCCGTCTACGATTTCGGCGTTGGGGCGGGCGGCGGCGGCGCTGAGATCGGGCAGGGCGTCGTATGCCGTGCGCAGGGCATAGCCGGTGAGCTGAATGCCGGTGGGGTATTGCTCGGTGATGACGGGGTAGCGAGCGTCGAGCCAGCCTTGCAGGCGGCGCGCGTCGTCGATGCCTTCGAGGTGGCTTTGAACGAGCCACAACGTCTGCGCGCCGGTGCCTTCGATCCCGGCCAGGCGTGGGCCGATGATCTCCATGTCCGCTTCAGCGATGGGGCCGTTGAAAATTTGGTAGACGGGCAAGGTCTCGAAGCGGTAGCGGCGCTGCAAATACCAGTCGAGCGCACGGAAAAGGTAGTCGGCGTGGATGACGCCGGCGGCGGGAAGCGTGGGGCTTGCGTCCTGGTAGTCGGCGATGTAGGTGGCCGTGGCGCGCCAGTTTTCACGGAAGAGGCGGGGCGTCCACAGCGACGGCAGGGCCACGAGGAGCGCCAGCGCCATGATCCCCGCCGCCGACCAGCCCAGACGAGGCCGGCGTTCGGCCAGGGCGACAGCTCCTTGGGCGGCGGCCCACAGCACAAACGGCCCCACAAAGAGGAAGTAGCGATCTTCCTTGAGGACGTTGGCGTTGGTGGCCTGCATCACGCCCGCCACGAGCAAGGGCAGCGCGATCCACACGATCAAGAGCAGCCGTGTGTCGGCGCGGTGATGGGCCGGCTGTCGCAAAATGCCCCACACCGCCAGCAGGGCAAAGAGCAGCAGGATGCCTGTCACAGCCAGAGCCGGCCATTCCACCTGCCAAACGGTGAATGTGCGCAACTGACGCCACAGGTAAGGTAAAAAGCCGCCAAAGAGTTCCCCCGGCGGGCTTTGATCCGAGTTGACCAGCCAGGCGTTAATCGCCAATGGCAAAAAGAGCGCTGTGGTGATCGCCAGCGCCGTCACCCCTTCCAGGAAAGGCCGCCAGCGCAGCCGCCCGTTTTGCCGGCACAAAATCAGCAAGCCCAGGCCGATTCCCGGCATGGCGAAGGCGGCGAAGAGGTAGCTGTAGAGGGCGTAGGTGAGGGCGAGGATGGAGAATGCGTAATGCGTAATGCGTAATACGTGTTTCGTGTTGCGTGGGGCGTCGTCCGTCGTCTGTCGTCCGTCGTCGTCTGCGCGAACTGCCAACGGCCCACTGCCCACTGCTAAAAAGTAGATCCCCCAGATAATGCCGGTGACGGCGGGCTGGAACATGCGCAGTTCCTGGCTGTACCAGACGAGGGCGGGGCTGAGGGCGACGAGCAGACCGGCGAGCAGGCCGACACGGCGGCCACTGAGGTGACGGACGAGGAGCAGCACACCGAGGACGGTAAGCACGCCGAACAGGCTGCCCAGGGCGCGCAGGGCGATGTCATTTTGGCCGAGGCCGAAGAGTTCGAGGAAGTTCTGCCAGTAGTGCAGCGTGAGGTAGTAGGCGGGCGGGTGCTTTTCTTCGACAAGGGCGAAGGTCTTGTCCCAGGTGTAGGCGGCGTCGGCGCCGGCCCAGATCAGGCTGACGGCTTCATCGAACCAGAGGCTGTGATAATCCAGCCGCCAGAAACGGGTCAACGCCGCCACCGCCAGGATCAGCGTTTCGGGCAAAATCGAATGCGCATACAGCTTGGACAGGTGGCGGTTCATGCTGGGGATTGTAGTGTCGTTGGTGGATTGGGTCAAGATGGGGTGTGATTCGTGGTGCGTAGTGCGTGGTGCGTGTACCACGCACTACATTTTCCGGTAGCGCTCCCGAATGTTCGGAATCAGATACTCGTCAAACGCCGCATCCACATCGTGACGGGGCAGCCAGCCCCAATCGCGGCGGGCGGCGGAGTCGTCGAGGTCGGCGGGCCAACTGTCGACGATGGCCTGGCGTTTCAGATCCGGCTCGAAGGTGATGTGGGCTTCGGGGAAGGCGGCGAGGACACGATCCCGGATCTCGCCGGCGCTGAGGCTGAAACTGGTGACGTTGTAGATCAGGCGTGTGAGTTTCTGCCGCGGCGCAGCGCACAGCGTCAACAGCGCGGTGACGGCGTCGGGCATGGTCATGAAGGGGATGCGGGCGTCCTCGCGCACGAAGCAGGCGTAGGGTCGTCCTTGGGCGGCGGCGTGGATCATCTCTGGTCCGAAATCGCTGGTGCCGCCGCTGGGCAGGGTGAAGGCGCTGATCAGCCCGGGAAAGCGCACACAGCGAAAGTCGATGTTCACCGGCTGCTCCGCCGCCAGTTGACGGTAGTGCTGGCTGAAATAAGTGCCCAGCATCTCGCCGTAGACCTTGTTGCAGCCGTACATGGTGCGCGGCTGGTTCCATTCCCACTCGCGCACGCGGTTGTAGAGCTTCTTGCTTTCCAGGTCGGGCATGCCGTAGATGGCGATGGAGCTAGGAAAGAGGAACTGAATGGGCCGACTGCGCCACTGCGACTGTTCCGCCGCCAACTTGAGCAGGCTGAGCGTCCCTTCCACGTTGACCTGATGGGCGATTTCGGGCGTGAACTCGCTGCGCGTCGACAGCAGCGCCGCCAGGTGAAAGATCGTGTCGATCTCGTACTCGCTGATCAGCCGCCCGAACAGCCCGCCGTCGAGGATATCCCCTTGCACATGGGTGGTGAGCGGTCGAATGTCTTCGGGCAGCGCGTGCAGATCCATCGTCAGCAGCCGGTTGTTGCCGTCCTCGACCAGGCGGCGGATCAGGGCGTGGCCGACTTCGCCGCTAGCGCCGGTGATTAAGATAACGTGTTTGCGCAAGGAAAACCCCTTTTTAAATTTTCGATTGACGATTGACGATTTACGATTTCTGGTTGAGGACGTGAATGATCATTGGCATGGTTTCGCGTTGAGTTGCGCTGCTTGAACCATAACGTTCCCAATGGTGGTGTCGTAAACTCAACCAGAAATCGTAAATCGTCAGTAACTATACAGGTGACGTACCGTACGGGTTTGCGTGGGGCGGAAGGCTCTCTCGTCAATAAAGCGATACCTGCTTCCGCCCCACGCAAACCCCTACAGTGCCTGTACAGTTACAATCGTCAATCGTAAATCGTAAATCGTCAATCGAAAATTGTCAGTCGTCAATCGAAAATTATCCCCAGTTCCCTTCCAATCTTCTCAAACACCGCCAACCCCTCCTCCAGATCTCCCTTGCTGTGCGCCGCCGAGTTCATGACGCGGATGCGGGCTTTGCCCTGCGGCACGGTGGGGAAGCCGATGGCGGTGGCGAAGACGCCTTCTTCAAAGAGGCGACGGCTGAATTGCTGGGCCAGCGGCGCTTCACGCAGCATCACGGGGACGATGGGCGTCTGGCTGTGGCCAATGTCGAAGCCGAGTTTCTGCATTTCGGCTTTGAAGAAGGCCGCATTGTCCCAAAGACGCTCCACCCGCTCCGCTGATTCTTGCAGCATGGCGGTGGCTTCGATACACGCCGCCACATCGGGGACGGTCATGGCGCTGGAGAAGAGGAAAGGCCGCCCGCGCTGGCGCAGCCATTCCACGATTGCGGCGCGCCCGGCCACCAGGCCGCCCACCACGCCGAAGGCTTTGCTCATGGTGCCGATCTCTACATCGACGCGGCCGTGCAGGTCGAAGTGATCGACAATGCCGCGTCCTCCCTTGCCGAGGACGCCTTCGCCGTGGGCATCGTCGACCATGGTCAGGCAGCCGAATTCCTCGGCCAGCGCCACCACTGCGTCGAGGGGCGCGATGTCGCCGTCCATGCTGAAGACGCCGTCGGTGACGATCAGCTTGCGTGCATTCGTGGGGTTGGCTTCCAAGTGGCGGCGCAGATCGGCCATATCGGCGTGGGCATAGCGGATTACCGTGGCCCGGCTCAGGCGGCAGGCGTCGATGATGCTGGCGTGGTTCAATTCGTCGGAGTAGATAAAGTCATCGCGCCCCACCAGCGCGGGGATGGTGGCGAGGTTGGCGGTGAAGCCGCTCTGAAAGGTGATACAGGCTTCGGCTTTCTTAAATTCGGCCAGCCGCCGCTCCAACTCCACGTGCAAAGACATCGTGCCTGCGATGGTGCGCACGGCGCCGGGGCCGATGCCGTAGCGGTCGATGGCCTGTTTGGCTGCTTCACGCAGGCGAGGATGATTGGCCAGACCGAGGTAGTTGTTGGCGCAAAAGTTAAGCAGCTTGCGCCCGTCGATGGTCACCCAGGCGTCCATCGGGGAGTCGATGGTGCGGATGTTGGTGTAGAGGCCGGCTTCTTTGAGCCGCGCCAATTCCTCTTCGATCCATGTGACGCCGTTGTCGTGCATGGGAATCTCCTTGTCGTTACAGTTTTTGTGGACACCGATTGGTGAAAACACAGATTGGGGTAGAGACAGTGTCTACCTCGTAACATACTCAACGCAACATACTCAACCAGGTCGTTCTACCTTGCAAAACGCATCCTTGAGTGCGTCGACCAGGGCGCCCACATGCTCCGGTCTCAAGTCCGCCACCAGATCGGCATCTACCGTCGATCTGGGGATGCCGTACAGTGTACTCGCCAGTGAACCGACAACAACGTAATCGACGCCGAGCTGTTCAAGTACGGTTGTTACATGTAGCGTGACGTCGATTAGATCCAGATCCTGCATGGCGCTTTCCTCAAAGAGCTGATGTTGCGAAACGTACACAGACGCTGCACCGTACAAAATGTCCGAAAAGTGCTGTTGTAGCGTGTGGGTAGAGACAGCCGGGTAGCGCTGGCAGATCCCTGCCCAAACGGCGCCACGCGCTGTACGTGTAAGCGCCGCGGTCATTGCCAGTTTGCGCCACAGCGGCCAGGTGCGAAGCGCAGCAAACTGCACCGCCTCAACTGCGGGCGATGTATCCATGTGCATTTGTCGCCAGGTGGGCAACTTGGGCATGAGCAGAGGATTCCTTATGCAGTTCGTTCTTTTGATCAGCGGCGCATCGTTTGAGCACTGTTGCACGCCTGAACATAGTTTACCATGTCGGGAACAATCGGCGCGCCGGCGTTGGTGAGCGCTTCGAAGAGGAAGTCGCTGTGTCCTTTGCCGGGGTAGGTGATCAGTTCGTTTTCGACACCGGCATCGTCGAGGACGGTGGCGAACTCCTGGCTGATGGAGAGCGGCACGGTCTTGTCCTCGTCGCCGTGGATCAGGCGCACCGGGGGCCGCTCTGCGCTGACGTAGGTGACGGGCGACGCAGCGGTGAAGTTGTCCTCGCCGCCCATGACGGCGGTCATCACCGGCGCGGTGCTCTCTTTGGCGCGCTCAAAGGCCATCTGCGCGTTGACGTCGTAGACGCCGCTCAGGCCGATGAAGCCACACAGCGCGGCGGGCGCCAGATCATAGGCGGCCAGCCAGCGTGCATCCATCGTCACCAGCCCGGCCAAATGACCACCTGCCGAGTGGCCCGAAAGGATGATGCGCGCTGGATCGCCGCCGTAGTCGGCAATGTTGGCCACCGTCCACGCCACCGCTGCCGCCACCTGATCCGCCATTTCGGTATAGCCGGCGTCGGGGTGGAGCGTGTAGTTGGGGATCACCACCACCATGTTGTGAGGCAGCAGTTTCATGGCGACCGGTGTGAAAAGCGTCTTGTCATACGAATCCCAGCCGCCGCCGTGGACGAAAATGAGCACAGGGTGACGGTCACCGTCGGCGGGGCTGTAGACGTCGAGCCGTTCATCGCTGCCGGGATGGTAGGCAATGTCGCGCCCGATGTGTTCGTAGCTTTCGTAAAATTGTGTCCCCGCGCGCGATGCCTGCCATAGATTCCAGTAGAAGACGAGATCCTCACGGTAGAGGACGCCCCAAACCGCCGCCGCCGTCACCACCACGCCGCCGATGCCGAGAAACCACTTGCCGAAAGAGTTCATACGCCTGGATCATCCATTTGGTTGAGAGGTAGGGGTTTGCGTTGGGCAGGAAGAGTTTCGCCCCAACGCAAACCCCTCCGCTACGCCCGATCACCATTTTATCCTCAATTGCGCCCACAACCTGATGCGTCGCCTCCAATTCTGCACACAGTCGAGTTGAGTGGATTTGAGGTCGAACGGGCTATAATAGAGCGAGACGATTTATCAGATTGATCTAACCATCTCGCAAGGAGTTCACGATGGCGGATAGACCCACGATTACGGGGAAAGAGCTGTTCGAGCGCGCCAAGGCAATCCAGGGCAAGATCAGCGGTTGGCGGCGTGAAATTCATCGCTACCCCGAATTGACTTTCACCGAGCACCGCACGGCAGGATTGGTCAATGCCGCGCTGATTGACCTGGGCATCAAGACCGAAACCGAAGTCGCCAAGACAGGTGTGGTCGGTCACATCCACGGCGGCAGTGGGCCGGTGGTCGGTCTGCGCGCGGACATGGACGCGCTGCCCATCACCGAAGAGAGCGGCGTCGATTTCAGCAGCACCCGCCCAGGCATCATGCATGCCTGCGGCCACGACGCCCACACCGCCATGTTGCTGGGCGCGGCCACGCTGCTCAAGGGGCTGGCCGACGAAGGACGGCTGCCCGGCACGGTGCGCCTGCTCTTCCAGCCCAGCGAAGAGGCGCAAGACGATGAAGGCAAGTCCGGCGGCATGCGCATGGTGGAAGAAAAGGCGCTGGCCGGGCTGGACGCCGTCTTCGGCATTCATGTTGACCCCACCAACCCCGTCGGCGTCGTCGCCACCAAATCAGGCCCGATGTTGGCCGCCGCCGACCGCTTCGAAATTGTGGTGCGCGGCAAGGGTGGTCACGCCGCCCGCCCTCAGAGCACGGTGGATCCGATCCTGTTGGCGAGCCATGCCATCCAGGCGATCCACCACATCGTCAGCCGCCGCCTCGATCCGATTGAGTCGGGCGTCATCACCATTGGCATGGTGCAGGGCGGCACCGTCAACAATGTGATCCCCGAAACCGTCTACCTGGCCGGCACGATCCGCTCCTTCACCCCCGAAAGCCGCCAATTGCTCCAGGACGAGCTGCGCCGTGCCTGTGGGGTGGTGGAAGCGCTGGGCGGCAAATTTGATCTCACCATTCACCAGGGCTACCCGCCCACCGTCCTCGACGAGACGGCCACGGCGGTGATGATGGCGGCGACGCGCGAATTCCTGGGCGATGAGAATGTGAAGACGGGCGTGCCGTTGATGGGCGCGGAAGATTTCAGCTACATGGCCCAAGAAGCGCCCGGTTCCTTCCTGCGCCTGGGTGTGGCCAACCCCAGTTGGGATCAGGTCTACTACGTCCACACGCCCCAGTTCCGCATGGACGAAGACGCCCTGCCCGTGGGCGCGGCGGCGCTGGCGGCGGCAGCAGTCAAGTGGATGCACGAGCAGAAGTAAGTTTCGCGTGTTCTTTGCGTGCTGTGCGCCGTTGCGGTGAACAGGTGACAGAAGCGAACCGCCAAGGCGCAAAGCACGCAAAGCGGAGAAGAGAAAAGAGAGTATGGAATTGGTGTTAAGGATTCGAGATTGGCATGTTTTGAAATTTCCAGGGCGATGGCCCGTTCGTCTTGGTTTTCTGCTGGCGATGGCGCTCTGGTTGGCGGCCTGCGGCACGTCGACGCCGGAGCCGCTGTTGCTGGGTGAGCCGGTGTGGCAGGCAGGGGAACGCAGCGAATACCGCGTCACCAACCGCGAGGAGGTGGTGGCGGGCACGGCCATCATCGAGATCAACGCCGCCGAGGATCTGCCTGAAGGCGGCTGGGTCTTCCGCCGTGTGATCAACGACATCGGCATCACAGAAGCGGCGACGGTCACGGTGAAGTCGCCTGGCTACGCACCGCTGCACAGCCTCACCGTCCGCTCCACATCCAATGCACGCGAGATCGTGGAATCTGATCACGACCGCGGCCAGGTGGACATTGCGATTACCAACCAGCAGGGCGCCACCGTCTACGAACGGGTCAACGTGCCCAGCGACAGCCGCGACGAGCGCACGCTCTTGCCCCTGCTGCGCACCCTTCCGCTGCGGCGGGGCTACAACGCCAACATCAACAGCGTCTACCCGGTCACAGGTTTCACCGAACGCTTCTCGATCCGCATCCTGGGCAGCGAAGCGGTGACCGTCCCCGCGGGGACATTCGACACCTGGCAGATCGAACTGAGGACAACAGATCGCACCACCCGCGCCTGGGTGGGCCAGGAAGCGCCCTATCCTCTGGTGAAGTTCATCGAAGGACGATCCCAGGCGACGTTTGAACTGAGCGCATTCGCCGCAAATGGGGAGAATTGATCCACAGATTTCGCAGATTGTAAGGATTTCAGAAATAGAACGCGGATTGAGCGGATCGAGCAGATTTGAACAGATTTCCAGAAAAATCCGTTTCATCCGCTCGATCCGCTTCATCCGCGTTCTATTTTTTGGCAATAAAAAAGCGGCTCCCTGCACAGGGAAGCCGCTTTTTTGTTGGTTTTTGGGTTGCTTACTTGGCGCTCAACGCCTGGCGAGGCGGCTGGTACGAGATGCCGCTGCGGGGGGTGTCGCCGTTGTGATTGTGCCGACGCGATTTACTCACAAAGGGCCAGATCGGGCAGCATTCGGCCAAGGATCGCGACCGGTGGCGGGCATCTTCTTTGAGTGTGTGCAGAAATGCTTCGCTACTGGCGTGGGTGAAATATGCAAACATAGTACCCTCCTTGGTCTGCTTCCGTCGTCTTGAACTTCTTGAATTGAAGTTCCTGATCAAAGTATAGCCCCAGAGGCTCTCAAGCGAATCCGACGAAGAGAGGAATGCCATCTCAACAAAAGTAGCGAGGATGGGGACGGGTCTGCGACAAAAAGCGGAGGACCCACTGGCTACCCGGTTAGCTGACGCACTACCTCGGCGGCGGCGGCGTGTGGGCTGAGTTCACGGCGACGGACAGCTTCAACCAGGGCGGCGATGCGCTCCGCCGGCACTGTGGCCTGGATGCGGCGGCTGAGTTCACTCTGGATCAACGTTTCCAGCGTGCGGGCGATGCGGCTTTCCTCGCGCAGCGCCAGCCCGTCGCCGCCCATCAGCCAGGACCGGTGCGCGTTAATGGCCCGGCGTAGTTCGTCCACGCCTGTGGCCTCCGCCGCCACCGTCTTCAGCACCGGGATCGTCCACTGCTGCGCCAGCGGCGAGGACGCCAGCGGCGAGGACGCCGGCAGCGCCACGCTCATCACCTGGCCGTGGTGGCGCAGTGAGCGTGATCCACCGCGGCGCTGCTCCAGCATCATCTCCAGCGCCGTCACCGTCCGCTCTACGCCGGGCCTGTCGGCTTTGTTGACCACGAAAATGTCGGCGATTTCAAGAATGCCCGCCTTGATCGCCTGCACCTCGTCGCCCAGCCCCGGCGCTTCGACCACGAGGGTGGTATGCGCCGTGGCTGCGATCTCCACTTCGGCCTGCCCCACACCCACGGTTTCGATGAGGATGCGGTCGAAGCCCGCCGCGTCGAGCAGTTGCAGCACGTCCACACTGGCTGCCGCCAGCCCGCCCAGGTGTCCGCGGGTGGCCATGCTGCGGATGAAGACGCCTGGATCGCCGCTGAGTTGGGTCATGCGCACACGGTCGCCCAGCAACGCGCCCCCGGTGTAAGGACTCGTGGGGTCGATGGCGAGGATGGCCACTGTCTCGCCCTGCCCGCGAAAGGCACGCGCCAGCGCGTTGACCAGCGTCGACTTCCCCGTGCCCGGCGCGCCGGTGACGCCGATCAGGTGCGCCTTGCCTGTGTGGGCAAAAACGCCGTCGAGGATGGCGCGGGCGTCGTCGTCTTGGTTTTCGACGCGGCTGATGGCGCGGGCCAGGGCCAGCCGGTTGCCCGCCAGCACGCCGTTGATCAGTTCGGCAGGCGCAATCGAGCGGCGCCGGCTCATTCGGCCACCGCGCCGACTTGCTCGTGGATAAAATCGGCGATGACCTGGCTGGCCGTCCCTGGGCCGAAGACGGCGGCGACGCCGGCGGCTTTGAGCTTCACCACATCGTCGTCGGGGATGATGCCGCCCACCAGCACGAGGACGTCGTCCTGGCCCTGGGCGCGCAGCAATTCGACGACTTTAGGGCAGAGCGTCATGTGGGCGCCGCTGAGGATGCTCAAGCCCACCACGTCCACATCTTCCTGGAGCGCGGCTTCGGCGATCATTTGCGGCGTCTGGCGAATGCCGGTGTAGATCACCTCGAAGCCGGCATCGCGCAAAGCCTGAGCAATAAATTTGGCGCCGCGGTCATGGCCGTCTAAACCCGGTTTGGCCACGAGGACGCGGATTTTGTGTGATGGCATGGAATGTACACTCGTTTCTCTGGCGGATGGGGTTTATTCGTGGTGCGTTGTGCGTGGTGCGTGTACCAGCAGAGAATTTTGCCGGTACATTGGGGAGTCTTGGCGACAAAAAGCGCGCCCACGAAAGCTCAACACTGAACACCGGTACACGCACCACGCACCACTTATTACGCAAGATTGTACCGAAAACCGCCCACTGCGCCAACGTTCCGCCCCTGTGTTAAAATAGAGCCGATTTGTGAAGCCGGACACGAGTGAAGCACCCCCCAGGAGATCCGCATGCTCTACCCACGCACTGAGCGGCAGCGGCACTTTGTGGCGTTGGCCCGCCAACTGGCCGACCGCTTTCAAGAACGGGCGGCGACCTACGACGAAACAGGCAAGTTTCCTTTTGAAAACTACGACGAATTGCGCCAGGCAGGCTTTCCGGCGCTGGTGATCCCCGAAGAGTTCGGCGGATGGGGCGCCAACCTGCTCGAAAGCGTGCTGGTGATGGAAACGCTGGCCGGCGGCGACGGCAGCACGGCGTTGAGCTTTACCATGCACGTGCAGGTGATGGGATCTGCCGTCGAGGCGCGTTCGTGGCCCCAAGCTCTTTTCGTGCGTCTTTGCCGTGAATCGGTGGAGCGCGGCGCGCTGATCAACGCCGTGGCCACCGAACCGCGGCTGGGCAGTCCTTCGCGCGGCGGCCTGCCCGACACCACGGCCACACCCGTCTACGCCAACGGCGCACAGGACGATCCCATCGCCTGGCTGGTCAACGGCCATAAGAATTTTGCCAGCCTCAGCCCGGCGCTGGACTATTTCATCGTGCCCGCGGCGCTGGAAGACGGCAGTGGACAGGTGGCGCGTTTTGTGGTGCCGGCGGGCGATCACATTGAGATCGAAGAGACGTGGAACGCCATGGGCATGCGCGCCACCGGCAGCCACGACATCTACCTGCACGACGCCCGGGTCACCCCTGATTTGATGTTGGGGCGCAGCGATCCCAAAGCCAGCGATCCCACTGTTTCCATCGGCAATGCCTGGTTCACCCTTACCGTGTGCGCCGTCTACCTGGGCGTGGCGCAGGCGGCGCTTTCTTTTGCGGCAAATTTTGCCCACGAGCGGGTGCCCACGGCGCTGGGCAAACCGATTGCCGAATTGGAAAGCATTCAACGCCTGCTCGGTGAAGCCGAATTGGCGTTGATACAGGCTCGATCCATGCTCTACAACGTGGCCAACGACTGGGACAGCTTGCCCGACAGCCGCCAGGAACTTTCGCCGCTGCTGATGGCGACCAAGGTCACCGTCACCAACAACGCCATCCGCGCTGTGGATCAGTCGATGCGCGTGGTGGGCGGGGCCAGCCTGTCGCGCTCGCTGCCCATGGAACGGTACTACCGCGACGTGCGCGCCGGCCTCTACCACCCGATGGTGGACGAACAGGCGCTCCCCATGTTTGGGCGCATCGCGTTGAAGAGAGAAAAGCGATGAATGTGTCTCGTAGGGGTTTGCGTGGGGCGGTAGGAGATCGCGCCAATGAAGTGCGATCTCCTACCGCCCCACGCAAACCCCTACCATCTCCTTGCAAAGTTCACCGTTTGGTGGTAGTTTTTTGCCATCCCCGACTTCGTTTATCCCCGTATCACTCAATTTTGAGGAGGCTAGCATGTCCGCGTCCTCGCCGCCGCCGGATTTTCTGAAGATTCCCGCAGAAGTCGAAACACGTCCACTTTCTGATCCGTCAATCCGCCTGATTTTGCAGGGCTTTGGGCTGGGCTTTGTGGCCTGCCTGCTGCTGGTGGGCCTCTTCGCATGGACAACCCGCCGCCCCGATCCACAGCCGATTGTGTTGCAGCCCCCGCCGCCGGTGCAGCCGACGGCCACACCGCTGCCCACGGCCACCCCCGCACCCATCGTCGTCTTCGTGTCGGGGGCCGTCGCCGCGCCAGGACTTTACACCCTGGCTGTGGATGCGCGGGTGGGCGACGCGCTGGAAGCCGCCGGCGGGCTGGTGGACGAGGCAAATCTCGTCGCCATTAACCAGGCCGAACGGCTGTGGGACGGCGCGCAGGTCCACGTGCCCGTGATCGCCGAAAGCGCGGCTGAAGACGCGCCTAGCGCCGGCGTTTCGGGCAGCGCGCCACCGCCGGTGACCGCCGCGTCCTCAGGCGCGGGCGGCGGGCGCGTCAACCTCAACACAGCCAGCCTCGAAGAATTGATGTCGCTGCCCGGCATCGGCGCCACCAAAGCCGAAGCCATTGTCGCCGCCCGTCCTTACAGCAGCGTCGACGATCTCGACCGCGCCGTCGGCATCGGCGCCAAAACCGTGGATCAGTTGCGCGAGTTGGTCACCGTAGAGTGAAACGCCCCACGTTTCCCTTCCCAAGCCGGATCGCTTATGCTTCAGATCTGGTTTCGACTTTTCGCGCAAAGGACCGATTTCGATGAAAATTGTGCATCTCTCTGATCTGCATCTGCGCCATCACCTACCCGGCACGCCAGAGATTGCCGAGCGCCGCAGCCGTGAAATGCCCCGTCTGCTGGCAGAGTTGGTGGCGCAGGTTTCGGCGGAAGGGGCTGATCTGTTTGTGCTCAGCGGTGATCTGCTGGATTTTCCGTTTGATGGCTTCGGCAACGCTGCGACAGAGGCGCAAGGAGAGGCCGATCTGCGCCTGATCGAAGAGATCCTGGGGCGGCTGCCCATGCCGGTGGTGTTGGTGCGTGGCAACCACGATCACCCGGCGCTGGTGGAGCGGGTTTTCGGTCATCTTTCGCAGCCGGTGGATGTGGTCGGCTATCGCATTCTCTGTTTCAACGACGACGAGGGCGACGATCACCAGCCGCGGCGGCTGGGTGCGTCCTTGCGCCGCTTCGAAGACGCGCTGGACGACGCCGACTCGCCGCCGCAGATCCATGTGCAGCATTATGTGGTCTGGCCCGAACGCAACGACGACTACCCGCACACCTACCGCGACGCCGCCCAGATGCGCGATCAGATCATCGAGAGCGCTCATGTGCGCCTCGTCCTCAGTGGACATTATCACCACGGTGTGCCACTTTTTGAACTCGACGGCGTCTACTTCACCACTGTGCGCGGTTTCTGTGAAGCGCCCCACCCCTATGCAGTTTATTTGATTGAAGGAGAACGCATTGTGGCAGAAGAAAGGGTGTTGTAGACATGTTTAAACGTGACTATTTGATGCGCCAGATTGAGGCGTTGAGCATGGTGATGGCGCGGGTGCTGCAACTGCTCAAGAACCATGAACCCAAAGCCGCGCTGGATCTGATCAACGAAGAGGTCGAACGACTGACTGGTTTCGACATCGACACGATCTGCCGTCTTTCGCACCAGGATCTCGTCACCGGGCCGTCGCTGCTGGAGACGGACGAAGACGTTCACTTCAAACGCTTGATCCTTACCACGCTGCTGGCCAGGGCGGGCGAAATCTACAAAGCGTTGGGCGACGACGCAGCGTTCGTCCGCTGCACGTTGACGGCGCTGGAAGTGCGCATGGAGGCGCCCCACGTCACCGATGGGCTGCTGGCGACCGTGCGCAGCGCCGGGGATCTGGCCGAAGCGCTGGCCGATTACCTGCTGCCGCCGGCCATCAACCTGCGTCTCTTCCGCTACTACGAAGAAAACAGCCTCTACGCCGACGCCGAAGACCAATTCTTCGCCATGCTCGACGAAGAACCCGACAGCCCCGAACTCGTCGAACTTGGCATCGCCTTCTACGAACGCCTGCTGGAATTGCCGGATGATCTGCTTGAAGCGGGAGGATTGCCGCGCGAGGAAGTGGTGGCGGCGATGGAAGAGTTGAGAGATTAAGAGATTAGAGATTGAGAGATTAGAGATTGAGAGATTAGAGATTGAGAGATTAGAGATTGAGAGATTAGAGATTGAGAGATTAGAGATTGAGAGATTAGAGATTGAGAGATTCGAGATTGAGAGATTCGAGATTGAGAGATTAGAGATTGCCGTATGGGTGAGCCATCTCCAATCTCTAATCTCCAATCTCCAATCTCCAATCTCCAATCTCTAATCTCCAATCTCCAATCTCTAATCTCCAATCGCCTCTGCTAATGCCCCCGATGCTGGGCCACAATGTCTTTGAGCTGTTCGCTATGTTCAACAACCAGCGCTGTGGCGCGATCGACGCTGGCGGCTTCGGCGCGCAGTTCGAAGAAGGGGCGTTCGGGGTTGGGGCCGATGTGTACCCATTCGCCGTCGTTGAGGTGGATCTTGAGGCCGTCGAGGGTTTCCACGTGATCACCCCGGTAGCGGTTGTTGAGGGTGCGCATCACCGCGCCTTTGCTTTCCCAGGGGCAATCCACCCGATCCTGGGCCACGTGGAAACGCGGCAGGTAGTTGACAATCTCGCTCACAGCCATGCCGCGCACCGCCAGATATTCGAGCAGGCGCACCGTGGCCATCAGCCCGTCCACATTCGGCTGGAAGTCGGGGAAGATGAAATTGCCTGTGCCGTCCAACGCCAGCAGCACATCGGGCTGCGACGATGTGGACATGAGGTGATGCAACTCGTTTTTGGTGCGCAGGACACGAGCGCCATGCCAGCCGGCAATCGTCTCGAAGGCCTTGGGCAGGGTGATGGGAATGGCCAGGGCGCGGTTGGGATTGGCATAAAAAGTAAGTTCCGTCATCAGCAGCGACGTGGTGGTGTTGTCGAGGACGCGCCCCTTGTCGTCGACGACGAAGATTTTTTCGCCGCCCACATCGAGTTTGATCCCCACATCGGCGTCGAGGACGCTCATGATCTTGGCCATGCGCCGCATATGCGTGTTGAACTGATCGCGCAAGACGGCCAGTTTGTTCTCGTCCATCAGCGCATTCAGCGGCAGGTAGTCGAGGCTGAGATCGCTGAGGATACGGGAGAGCGTGTCCGCCGCCAACCCGTGAGAATAGTCGACCACCACGTTGAGGCTGGAATGGCGAACGCGATCCCGGTTGACATGTTTGAGGAAGTCGTTGCGGTAGCTCTCGGTGGCGTCCACCGGGTAGTCGATGCGGCCAATCTCGTTGAGGTAGGCGCGGCGGAAGTCTTCGCGGAAGAAGATGCGTTCAATGGCGCGTTCGCTGGCGCGACTCTGGTTCATGCCTTCGGCGTCCATAAAGCGGATGTCCACCACCCGTTGATCAAAAGGACTCAGCCGCACATGCACGCCCGCCGAGGTCGACGGGTGGGTGCGCACAAAGTAGCGCGCCACAGGAATGGGCACTGTCCCTAGATCGAGTACATTGATCCCGGCGCTGGGCAGGCCGCTGATCATGGCGCGCTTGAGCATGCGCGAACTGCGGTGGGCATCGCGGTTCACGGCTACATAGCTGCCTTGCGTCAATGCTGCGCCCAGCGCGCTGCCCAATTTGGCGGCAAATTCGGGTGTGAGATCCACGTTCACAACCCCGGTGACGCCGTATTTGCCGAAAAGTGAACGCCGTCCCTGGCTGCCCCAGATGATGCTGCGGCGCACAGTTGCGCCTGGTTCAATCTCTTTGTTGGGCCACAGCTTCACGTCGGCGTGGATCACACTGTTTTCGTCGAGCACACAGTTGTCGCCGATCACTGCGCCTTCGTAGGCGATGGCGCCGCTCTTGATGCTGCACTGCCGCCCCACAATCACCCCACGCAGTTCGCAGGCTTCGCCCACGTAGGTGTTGCGCCAGAGGACGCTGCGCTCAATGCGGCTGTAGTTGTCGATCACCGTGTAGTCGCGGATCACCGCCGGGCCGTGGATCGAAACGCCGCCTTTGATCTTCACCGAATCGCCCAGGTAGACGGGGCCGTAGATTTGGGCATCGGGCGCGATTTCAACGTTCTGGCCTGTCCACACGCCGCCCCAAATTTGATTGCCGATGGCATCAGGCAGATTGACGCGCCCGTGCAGTAGATCGGCATTGGCGCGCAAATACTCAGCAATGTTGCCCACATCACACCAATAGCCGTCGGCGACGTAGCCGTAAAGCGGCCCTCCTTCGCCTAGAATTTGTGGGAAGAGCTGCGTCGAAAAGTCGAATGGCTCGTCGTCGGGGACACGCGCCAGCACCTCAGGTTCGAGGACGTAGATCCCGGTGTTGACTGTGTCGGAAATGACGTTGCCCCAGTCGGGCTTTTCTTGAAACTGGGTGATGCGTCCTTCTTCGTCGGTGATGATAACGCCGTACTCAAGCGGATTGGGGACGTGGAAAAGCGTGAGGGTGGCCAGCGCCTTCTTGGCGCAGTGATAGTCGATGATCTTGCGCAGATCAAAGTCGGTGAGGGCGTCGCCGCTGATCACAAGGAAGGTGTCATCGAGCAGGGCGGCGGCATTCTTGACGCTGCCGGCGGTGCCCAGGGGCGATTCTTCTACGGTGTAGCTGATCTTCATCCCCAGCGAACTGCCATCGCCGAAATAATCTTGAATGGCGGTGGGCATGTACTGCAAGGTGATGACGACTTCGGTGATGCCGTAATGTTTGAGCAGATCAAGGATATGCCCCAGCACCGGCTTATTCACCAAAGGGACCATGGGTTTGGGGCGACCTACAGTCAGTGGACGTAGTCGAGAACCTTCACCACCGGCCATCACCACCGCTTTCACTGGCTGCTCCTTGTTGTTTTGCTCTGTGTCGTGGTTTTGCTCTGTGTCGTGCGTTGCACCTGACTGAGTTACGATGGACTGTGATTAAATCGGCGGCCAGGGGTGGTTGCGCTGATAGGGCAATGGGTTGGGGTATTTCCTGCTGTCGAGCAATTGTTGCAGGCGGCTACACAGGGCGCTGCGTTCGGCATCGGTGATCAACGCATGCAAGCGCTGGTTCAATTCGCCGTTGGCATCCGACAACAGCCCGCGCAGTTCCGTCAGATCGGTCAGCAGATCGGCTTCGATCTCTTCACCGCTGAACTCCCAGATCACGGTGCGCAGTTTGTACTCTTCGTGAAAGCAGATGCCATGATCAATCGCCCACACGCGGTCATCGTGGCCGAAGAGGCAATGTCCGCTTTTGCGATCGGCGTTGTTGACAATGTAATCGAAGAGGACGAGGCGGCGCAGGGTGGACGCGTAGCGAGCGTCTTCGCGCATGGTGAAGTAGTGGATTTCAGGGTCACAGTCGATGTAGAACTGCACGCTGCCGATGCCGCGTGTCCCATTGCGCAGGACAGTGGGCGGCACCAGATCCCAGCCGAGGGCATGGCTCACGTCGAAAGCGGCGGTTTCGCGCTGGCAAAGCGTGCCGCTGGGGAAATCCCACAGTGGATTTTCACCGCGCCGTGGTTTGTAGACGGCGGGCAGTTGAATTTCGCCATCGTTGACGAGTACAAGGAAACTGTAGTTGGAACTGTAGGGCAGCAGGCCCCGCTCTTCCATCTTGCCGTGGGTGAGCACCTTGATCACCCGTTCCACGTCGATGACAACCGCCTCGTCGTCGCTTTCCTCGTCGTCGAAGGCATCAATCTCATCGGCGGCATCGTCTGGGAGTTCAAACAGCGGATCCGAAGGAAACGTGCTGGGCATAGATCCTCACAGAGGTAAGGCGTAATTCGTCATGCGTAACCGTTGACGAAGTGATTCGTCAAGCGGTAACTCGTGTAAGCGGCAGCCAATGTTGTTGCCCATTTACACATGCCCATTTACACAGGACGAGTTACGCATTACACGATTACACAGAAAGCGGATAGGCGTGTCCGTTTGTGCGCGGGCAGAAGTGACCATCGGGGTCGATGGGTCGCCCACAGAGAGGACAGTCGGGGCGGCCCGATGCCACAGCTTCGAGCGCGTGTTCGCTTAAAGCGCGCATCTGTTCGCGGGTGGCATAGAAGCGAGCACGGGGCACATCGGCTTCGCTGATGGTTTCTTCATCGTCGATTACAAGCCCCTGCGCCACCAGCACCATCATGTCCTGGTTTTCGTCGTAGCCAAGGCCCATCTGCCCCACACGGAAGGCAGGGTCGATTGGCTCTTCCAGGTGCAGGCCTTTGACAGCAACGCTGTTCATGGTGAGCGCCGGGTTCTTTTCTTCCAATTCTTCGAGCAGTTGCAGGATCGAAGCCGCCAGCGCTGCCACTTGCTGTTTCTCCATGGTCAGCGTTGCCGTCTGCCGGCCCTGGCGCGCCTGTAAAAAGAAGGTGCGCTGGCCTGGTTTTCCTACGGCGTCGGCTACGATGGTACTCACCCGATCAAAATCGAATGTGAATTTTGTCGACATTGGTTTCAGCCTTTGCGGTGGTACGAATGCCCGGTTTTAGGAATGGCTACTTCGTTTTTTGTCACGTCGTCAAAGTTTAGGCTGTGTTGACATCTCAAGGATCTCCTCTGGTCGCACACGCAGATGGCGGCAACTTGCCAGGAGACCGCACTGTAAATGTCAACAGAACCTAGAGACGTCCGATCCACCGGTTATGATTTCGTTGATTGTGCAGTTGCCTCAGACGCTGCTTGCGCGTCCTGTGGGGCGTCGTCTTTTTTGGCGTCATCTTTGCTTTCCCAGCGAATCACCGGCAGGTCGCCTGTGTCGTTCATACGCAGGATGGCCGGGCCAAAGGTGTGAAAGCCGATGAGGCTGACCGATGCGGTGTTGATGTGAATACGTTGAAAGAGATCAAGCGGGGCGCCGATGTAATAGGCCAGCGCCGTGCGGATCACATCGCCGTGGGCAAAGACGGCCACCGCTTCGCCTTCGTGCTCTTTGCGGATGCGCTCCAGCGTAGTCACCACCCGATTCTGCACTTCGCGCAGGGTTTCGCCTTCTGGGAAACGGAAACCACCGGGGTAGATCTGCACCAGTTGCCATTCAGGTTTTTTGGATAGATCCTTGAGCGCTGCGCCCCGCCAATCGCCGTAGTCTACCTCGACCACTCCCGGTTCTGGGTGTACGGGCAGGTGGAGCGCATCGGCCAGGGGTTGGGCTGTCTCCAAACAGCGTTCCAGTGGGCTGGAGTAGATGGCCGAAATGGGCTGCCCTTTTAAACGTTCGGCCAGCGCCGCCGATTGGTTGTGTCCTTTTTCGTTTAGGTGGACACCGGGGGTGCGACCGGCCAGTTTGCCGGTGTCAACCCAGTCGTTCTCGCCATGCCGAATCAAGAAGAGATAGGACATGCGCGCCGGCTGCTTCGATTCCGTCTCTTGCGCTGCACCATTTGCCTGTGCACTGCCATCTTTTTCGTTGTTCGTAATCAAGATCAACCACCTGTGCTATGAGAAGGCAGCCAACATACGCCTGGCGTAGCAGACCGGCTTCAACGATTCTATTGTACCGAAGCGGATACGAGTTGTAAATTTACCGCCATTCACCCCAAACAATAGCACTTCGCCTGGAATGTGACTGCTAGATTGATTACCTTGCGCTGGTGTATCTATGCAGGCAGGCCTCCAGGTTGAATTACACCCTGTCACATGCGGCGATGATTGCGACCGGATCGCGGCTATGGTACAATCCGATCACGTTTCACACCCTTGGAGGTTCCAGCGCGCTGCTGTTTTCACCTGGCTGGACGCTCCCCATGAGCAGAATTGAACCCCTGGTGCTCGCTTCAAATCAACTGCGTCGCCCACTATCGCTCATACTCTTTGTGTTGGGGATCGTGTTAACGGTTACGCCGGCAATGGCGCAATCGCCGACACCGCAGCCGCGCGCCGGTGACACGCCGGGCACGGCGGCAGGGTGCAGTGAGTTGCTGGTCAACGGCGGCTTTGAAGTTGAAGGTTTGGGCTGGCAGCCGCTTTCGCCCGGCCTGCCGGCGGGGCTGGACGCTGACTACGTCGCCTTTCCCGTCTTCGCGGGGACACGCGCCATGCAGTTGGGCGTTGTGGGCGCCACCAACGCCACCATCACCAACGGCATTTTTCAAGTGGTCACCTTGCCCCAGGGCGCTGATCCCATCGCGTTGAATGTACAGCTTTTGCCTGTCCACGAAGCCAATCCTGGCACAGATCTCCAGTTCATTGACATTTCCGACGCCGTCACAGGCGAGTTGCTGGTGCGTGTCTGGTCGCAGATTTCTAATCGCGACAATTGGCTCTTTCAGCAGTTTCCACTGACGGCGTTGGCCGGGCGCACAGTGCGCATCTCCATCGGCGTCAGCAACGACGGCCTCGGCGGCAAGACGGCGCTCTATGTCGACAGCGTTTCACTGCAAGCGTGTGACGCCGTCCCCGCGCCCACGCCGACACCCACGTCGACCTTCATCGTCTTCCCGACGGCGACACCAACCAGCGGCGGCGTGATCATTGCCACGTTGACGCCTACCCCCATTGTGGTGACACCCACGCCTATCGGGTGGACGCCGACCCCCATCATTTGGACGCCGACGCCTATCATCCCCACGGCGACGAATACCCCGATCCTGCCGCCGACGCCGCTGCCGCCCGGCTGTGTCACCAATGTGATCCTCAACGGCAGCTTCGAAGAAGACATTCTCGGTTCCACCGGCTGGATTCTAGGCGACGATCCAGTGCCGCCGCGCCTGATTGCCGGCGGGTTTGACGGGTTGCGTTCGGTGCAACTGGGCAACCCACCCAACAGCGGCAGGGCCGACGTGTTGAGCTATTCCTCGGTGCGCCAGTTGATCAACATTCCGCATACTGCATCCACCGCGGAACTGCTCTGGTGGCACTGGTCGCACACACAGGACAACGGCGAACCCGCCTTCGGCAATCGCGTCGACCGCCAGGAATTGATCCTGCTTTCGCCCGAACTGGTGACGCTGGCGCCGCCGCTCTATCGCGTCATGCGCAACACCAATGGCTGGACCCAACAGGTGAGCGATCTCACGAACTACCGCGGCCAAACGCTCTACATCTATTTCAACGTCCTCAACGACGGCGACGGTCTGCGCACCTGGATGGAACTGGATCTGGTGCAGTTGAAACTCTGCTTCCCCACGCCTCCGCCCATCGTGACCAATATTTCCCCGCTTGCGACACCGCTGATCGCAACACTCACACCGGCGCCAGATGGGGCCGCCGCAACACGCACCATGATCGACGTGACGCCCGCCACCATTGCCCCTGAAACCCAGGAACGCTCTATCGAGCAGGCGATCCTCGAACAGGTGACCGAAGAGCAACCGACGATGGCAGAACGTGTCTTTGTGGCTGTTCAGCGCTTCTGGTGGCTTGGCGTGATTGGGATAATCCTCTGGGCGATTTGGGGATTTGTTAACAGAAAGTAGCTTCCCCAGCTCTTTTGGTTCCCGGCTCTTTTTTTGCCCCAGCTCTTTTTTGTATCGTCGCGTACTTGTCGAAGCTCTTTGCATTCGCTACAATGGACAGGTCCACTACAAGAATCATAGCGGTAAAGGCAGCGCTGCCGGTGCATTCTTGTTGAGCAGCCAACTTGATTTTCACCTACTGCCTTTCGTACCGAAGCACGACTCTATTGAACCCACAGATCAAGGACACCATGTCGACGACACACAATGGATCGGGTAGTCTGATACACGCCAACGGCGGCGAACAGGACGACACCCCCCTCGACTGTATTGTTTACGGCCCCGATGCTGAGGTCGACGGTTTTCAAGCGCTGGCCGCCGAGTGGAATGGACTGGTGGCGCGTAGTCGTTTCGATACCTTCTTTTTAACCCATGAATGGCAGACAACCTGGTGGGAGGCGTTGGGCGAAGGCGATCTCTGGATCGTTGCCTTCCGCACCCAACAAGGGCAACTGGTGGGAATTGCGCCCTTCTACCGGCTTGAACACAACAGCGGCGATTGGGCAGGGCTTTCCTCGTTGCACATCGTCGGCTGCATCGAAGTGAGCGATTTCCTCGACATCATCGTGGCCAAAGGCTGGGAAAAGCCGGTCTGCCACGCCCTGCGCGGCTGGCTCGAAAGCGACGATGCCCCCCAGTGGAATCTTTGCGACTTCTGCAACCTGCCTGAAGACAGCCTCACCTACCGTCTTCTGCCCGAACATTGGGGCGCCGATGGCTACAGCGTCGAAGTCTTTCAAGAAGACGTGGCGCCACACATTCGCCTTCCTCTGCACTACGAAAGCTACCTGGGCGAACAGGTCGAAAAGAAACAGCGCCACGAGATCCGGCGCAAACAGCGCCGCGCCGAACGTGAAGCTCAGGTGGATTTCTACATCGTGCCGCAAGGCATCGACGACACGCAACTCGACGCCGAACTCGACGAGTTCATTCGTTTGCAGCGGCTGAGCAGCCCCGACAAAGAAGGCTTCATGACGCCGAAGATGCAGCGCTTCTTCAAGGTGATGGCGCGGCGCATGCTCGATGCCGGTTACCTGCGTCTGGCTTTCCTTTCGCTGGATGGGCAACGGGCCGCCACCCTCTTCGCCTTTGAGTACCGCAAACAGTTCCTGCTCTACAACTCCGGCTACGACACAGGCAATCTGGCCCACCTCAGCCCCGGCTGGGTGCTGCTGGCCTACTTGATCCAATACGCCATTGCGGCAGGCTGCGATCTGTTTGACTTTTTGCAGGGCGACGAAGAGTACAAATATCACTTCGGCAGCGTCAACTACAAGGTGATGCGCGCCATCGTGCGCAACCGCACCACCGAAGCGGTGCCGGTGCACTAGGAGGAGACGTGTCCCAGAGAGGCAAAATTGCCATCGGCGGCCTGAATGAACCGGCGGACAGACCGGCGGACACAACACCGGTTGCCGCCACGCCGCCACAGGATGTGAAAAAAGAAGCGTCCTCGCCGCCGCCTGCCGCGAAGACAGAATCAGATCCCGAATCACCTCGCCAAAAGACGGCGCAGAGTGGGCGATCCTACGAGCCGCCGCCACGCCGCCCGCGCCAGGAACGCAAAAACGCCTTCGATCTCGGCGCCTGGCTGATCGAAGGCGTTTTGGGCGTTGCAGAAGAGATCCGCCACAACGATTTAGGCTTGCCCGAAGAATTTTGGACCCACGCCTACGCCGCCCGCAAGGAAGCGCTGCTCGCCGCCCGCGCCCTCATCGACACCGCCCTGGAACGCTGCGATGCCGAAGATGAGGCCGGCGCCCGCCGTGAAGCAGGACGGCGTCAACGTGGCCGCGTCAACATCAACTTCGACTGAGTCTCCCTACCCGCTAACCAATCCTATCCCTGTGGCTACAGATCCGGCTTTTGGGCGGCCACAACCCGCGTCTCTTCATTGCGATAGTGGACCTGCCCCGTGCGCCCACCCGCCATACGCGTGACGAACCGACGGGGCGTAATCGCCACCGGCACGGCGGTTTCGCCGCGCTGGCTGGAGTAGTAGGCAGCCAGTTGGGCGGCGACGTTGAGCGTCTCTTCGCTCACCCGCTGCCCGCCGTTGCGGATCACCACATGCGCGCCAGGCAGGTCGCGGATGTGCAGCCACAGGTCTTCGGCATTGGCTTCTTTGAAGGTGACAATCTCATTCTGCCGCGCATTGCGCCCCACGAGGATGGCGAAACCGTCGGGCGAAAGAAAGCGCAACGGATCCGAGCGATCCGGCGCGCTGCGCTGCCGCTTAGGACGTGTGCGCAGGTAGCCGGCGGCGCGCAATTCCTCGCGCACCAAGGCAATTTCGGGCTGGTTTTCGGCCAGGGCCAGATCGCTCTGCAATTGGGCCACGAACTCACGGTCCGCCGTCAATTCGGCACGGCGCTGGGGAATGAACTCGGCGGCGCGTTCCATCTTGGCGGCGCGGTCGAAAAGACGCTCCGCCTGCTCCACCGGCGTCAACCGGTCGTCGAGACGGATGGTGAGGTCGCCCTCTTCCAGCGGCACCACCAGCTCTTTTTGCCCCGGCACAATCTGGCTTTGCAGGGCGAGCAGCCATTCAGCCTGGGTGCGCACCTGCGCCGGTTCGCCGGGGGCAGGCTCGTCGGCGTCGAGGGCGGCCAGTTGACGTTCAATGCGCGTGGACGCGTCCTTGAGCAGGGCGGCTACGCTGTTGCGCATGGCGGCGTAGGCATCTTTGGCCCCTGCCGCATCGCGTGGACGTTCCCCGTAAAACTGCGAAATCGCCGCGCCGATGCCTTCGGTGGGCAGAAAATCGCCGAGGAAGTGGAGTTCGTAGGGCGCATAGCCGGCGATGGCGCCGTCGTCGTCCACCGCCACACCGGGCTGCCACGCGCCCGACTGCGGCAGCGTCCACAAAGATTGCAGCGCGGCGGCCACAGCCACCAATTCCACCTCTGCCGCGGCGACGTTTTCGTCTTCGGCCACACGCCAGGCCACTTCACGCGCCAAGGTGGGGCTGATCCCGGCCACGCCGTTGATCAGCGCCTTCCACAATTTTTCTTCACTGCGCAGCACCAACTTGAGCCGCTCGTAATAGTTCTCGCTGCCATCGTCCAGCGGCGGAATCTTGTCTTGTGCGGGGGGGAAGGTGTAGGGTCGCTTGGGCAAGAGGACACGCTCGGCGTTTTCGCCCGGCGGCACGCGGTTGAGGACGCCGCGGATCACGCCCGCGGCGTCCAGCAGAATCAGGTTGCTCAGGCGGCCCATCGGTTCGAGCAGCAGTGTGCTGGAGCCATGCTCCGGGTGATCAAAATGTAGGTTGAGCACCCGCTCGAACGGAACGGGCTGTTCGACGCCCTCTAGCAGCGCCCCGCGCACATACTTGCGCAGCAGCAGCAGCATGGGGGTCTCGTTTTCCACGCCGCGGCGCAACTTCTGCTCGGTGATGTGCGCCCGCCCGGCCTGGGCATGGGCCGAGAGGAGCAGGTAGTGGCGCTGCCGGTTGGCATAGAGTTCCATGCCCACGCTCTTGGCGTCGGGCAGGATGACCTGTTGCACGCGGCCACCTTGCAAGAGGCGGTGTAATTCGTCGCGGACGGCGGCGAGGGTGAGGGCGTCGAAGTGCATGGTTTACGCTTCGGTGATCGTCACCGACTCCATCACATCGCCCTGGCGAATGGCGTTGACCACGTCCTGGCCTTCGGTCACCTTGCCAAAGACGCTGTGCTTGTTGTCGAGCCAGTCGGTTTTGACATGGGTGATGAAGAATTGGCTGCCGTTGGTGTTGGGGCCGGCATTGGCCATGCTGAGGATGCCCGGCCCGGTGTGGCGCAGGTCGCGGTGAAATTCGTCGGCAAACTTGTAGCCGGGGCCGCCGCGCCCGGTGCCGGTGGGGTCGCCCGTCTGTACCATGAAATCGGCGATGACACGGTGGAACTTGACGCCGTCGTAGTAGCCGTCCTTGGCCAGGAAGACGAAGTTGTTCACCGTGCGCGGCGTTTTGTCGGCGAAGAGTTCGATCACAATGTCGCCGCGGTTGGTCTTGATGGTGGCGGTGTACTTCTTGGCCGGATCGATCTGCATATCGGGGGCTTTGTTATACTGTTTCATGAGAAACCCTTTCTCTCAGATAAGTGGTTATTGATACACCTGCACACTCTATCACCATCATTCACTCGACCCCAAATTCGCAAACAAAAGTAACTATACTGGTGTACGGGTTTGCGTGGGTCGGAAGCAAGTGTCTCTTCATTGGCAAGCGAGCCTTCAGCCCCACGCAAACCCATACCGAAAGGATCGTTGGATGACTGCTGCGCTTTCAGGCATCACCGTGCTGGATCTTTCCCGCGTCCTCGCCGGCCCCTATGGCACCATGATCCTGGGCGATCTGGGGGCCGAGATCATCAAAATCGAGCAGCCCGGCCAGGGCGACGACACCCGCCGCTGGGGACCACCCTTCACCGCCAACGGACAGAGCGCCTATTTCCTCGCTGCCAACCGCAACAAACAGAGCCTCACCCTCAACCTCAAAACCGAACAAGGCAAAGAGATCCTGCGCCGTCTGGTGCAGCAGGCCGACGTGTTGATTGAAAATTTTAAGGTGGGGACCCTGGCGCGTATTGGTCTCGGTTACGATGATCTGCGCCAAATCAATCCCCGGCTGATCTACTGTGCCATCACCGGCTATGGCCAGAGTGGACCGTACCACGAGCGCCCCGGTTACGACTCCGTGATCCAGGCGCAAGGCGGCGTGATGAGCATCACCGGCCCGGTGGAAGACGAGCCGTTTAAAGTGGGCGTGGCGATTGTAGACGTCACCGCGGGCATGCACGCCGTGATTGCCATCCTGGCGGCGTTGCATCACCGCGCCCGCAGCGGCGAAGGACAGTTCATCGACATTGCCCTCTTCGACGCGCAGTTGGGCTGGCTGGTGAATGTGGCCGGCAGCTACCTGGTTTCGGGCGCGCCGCCGGCGCGCTACGGCAACGCCCACGGCGCCATCGTCCCCTACCAGACTTTCGCCACGGCGGACGGTCACCTGATGTTGGCGGTGGGCAACGACCGCCAATTTGCCTCGCTGTGTCAGGTGCTGGGGCGGGCGGCGTGGAGCGCCGATGCCCGCTTCGCCACCAATCCGGCGCGTGTCACCCACCGCCAGGAGCTGATCCCCTTGCTGGCGGCGGAATTTGAGCGTGCGCCTACCCACGCCTGGATCGAACGGCTGCTCGATGTGGACGTGCCCTGTGGTCCGGTGAACGACATTCCGGCGGCGCTGGCCGATCCACAGGCAGCGGCGCGCAACATGGTGCAGTCGGTGGTCGACAGCCAGGGCGAAACCATCCGTCTGGTTGGTCCAGTAGCGAAGATGTCACAGACACCGCTGCAGATAGTCAGCGCGCCGCCCTATTTGGGAGAACACACAGATTCAGTCCTGACGCAGCGGCTTGGGTTTACGGCTGAAGAGATTGCAAGTTTGCGGGCGGATGGGGTGGTGTAAGGATGATTGAAGAATGATGAATGGGGAGAGCAGGTAGGCGCAACAAAGGGCAGCGAGTGGGATGGGGCTACTCCATTCCCTTCTCGTTGTAGAAGACCTGATCGGCCCATGCCACTGCTTCCTGGTAGAGCTTGGGCACAGATGCTTCGCCATTGCGCAGGATGTGGGCAAGTTCGCTGACGCGCTGCCAGTTGGCTTCTTCGTAGGCCAGGGCGAGTTCGTAAATGGGTGCGAAGCGGCCTCCTTCGTGGGCGAGGGCGCACTTGCTTTCCTCGTTTAGCGGCAATTGCTTAAGCACATCAGACATAGGACAGTCGGTGAAAGCATCTACCAGCGAGAAAAGGCCCATCAAGTAAAGGTCGGTGCGGTGACTTTCCATGCCACATTCCATGGCCAGCAGTTCTAAGAACTTGCCGCGCATGGCGCTGACTACGGCCAACTCGTCGGGTTTGTCGGCGCCCATGCCGCTTAAGGCCACCAACGACGCCCATTTGCGGATCTCTTCGGTGCCCAGCAACATGAGGGCGTGGCGCACCGTCTTGATCCGGTGGCGCAGGTTGAAGAAGGCCGAGTTGATGAAACGCAGCAACTTGTACGAGAGCGAGACTTCGCGCAGGATCACTGCTTCCAGGGTGTCGAAGTTGACCTGTGGCTGGTTGATCTCGTACAGGGTGTACAGGTAGTTGAGTTTGTAACCGGGAATGTCATGCCGCGAGATGGTTTCGGGTTTGCTAAAGAAGTAGCCTTGAATGTAGTGATAGCCGAAGTCGAGCGCCATTTGAAAATCTTCTTTGGTCTCCACTTTTTCGGCCAGGAACTTGATATTGAGCTTGGCCAGTTCGCGCGGCACTCGCTCACGGTTTGCCACCGGCGTCGAGAGGAAGTCGATTTTGATGATGTCGGCCAGCCGCACCAGGGGCGCCCAGCGCGGATCGTAGACAAAATCATCGAGGACAATCATGTAGCCGCGTTCTTTGAGCTTGCGGCATGCATCCACCGTCAACGGATCGGGTTGAATGTCTTCGAGCACTTCGACGGCCACCATATCCGCCGGCAGTGTCGTAGCCACCTGGCGCAGGAGCAGGTTGCGGGTGAAATTGATAAAGGCGCGTTTGCCGCTGGTAAGCGTCTCGATGCCGATAATGGAAAAGCTGTTGGTGAGTACAACCGAGGTGGCTGTGTCGCCGTGCCACTCCAACGCATGGTCGACACCCTGACGGAAGAGGAGTTCGTAGCCGTAAACATGTTGTGCGCGATCAAAGATCGGCTGTCGTGCCACAAAAACAGCAGCGCTTTCACTTTCACTTTTTAGCGAGCGTGTCGTCTTCGCGGCGGCTGTATCCTGGGCGGGCTTCACGAGAGTTTGTTTCTTTCCGGGCCTTATGTCCTGCGTAAAAGGATTCAACAGCATCGGTGCAGGGGTCATACACGTACAAATTTACCTTACCCGGCTGGCCGTATAGCTGAACAGCCGTACGAACTCAATCCTTATCCTAACAACTCCACCAGGGCAAAACACCGTCTATTTCAAGTATTCCCGGTGTGTTTAGGCTATATCTTCTTGTTACATGCTCTAAGGAATTGGTCTGTAGCGCTGTCATCTTAAAGGTGGGCAAGCGGCCTCTGGGCTTGTCCGGCTCTACTGCAAGGGCAGGGGCGATTGCCAATACGCGCCGCTCTCGTTGACGTGGATGCGCACGATCCACTTCACCCATTCGTAGCCGCGACGGTCGGGGGCCACCAGACGCAACGGGTAACCGTGCCCGTGGGCGAGGGGATTGCCGGCGACGTGGGTGGCAAGCAGGTAGCCGTCGAGTTGATCCAGGGCAAAGCGGCGGCGATAGCCGGTAACAGATTCAACCGTGACACTGCGCGCGGTGTCCAGTGGATCAGCAGCATCGAGGATCGCACGCAGTGGCAGCCCGCGCCATTCCTGTTCGGTGTACCAGCCGCCGGTGCAGTCGAGTAGCGCCGTTGCGCTTTCTGGCTGGAGCGCTTCGATTTCGGCCAATGTGTAAGTGCGTGGATTGGTCACCGCGCCCTCAACGCGTAGCGTCCAGGCGGCGGCGTCGATGGGGGCGGGGTTGTCGAAGAGCCAGATGACGCGCGGAAACAGGCCGGTGAAACTGCCGGTTTCGTATGAACCGGTGAAACGTCGTTGCGCGCCGGGGAGATCCAATGCTGCCTGTACCGGGCGCGCCGAACGCCAGATCAAAAGGCCGGCCAGGCTCAAGCCGGCCAGGCGCAGCGCCATGCGTCGATCGCGTGAACCGGGCACACGCACAATAAACCAGCGGGCCACCGTGTGCCACAAAAGCAGCAGCAGCAGCGCCACCGCCAGAAAACCGTGGATCGTGAGCAAGCTGAACCCGCCCAAATAGGAAGGGCCGCCGTAAGTCCACAGGTAGCCGCTTACCAGGGTGAGCAGCAACAGCGCCGTCATCAACAGAAACGCCACCCGTCCCAGCGTCACGCGCGGACGGCGCTCGATTGTGCGCACGATGACGACGCTTTTCCACGCCAGCGCCAGCACAGCCGCGTACGCGCCCACACCGTGCAGCGCCGCAATCCACGCCAGCGACGGCGCCCCGCTCATCAGCGCGCCAAGCCCCGTGATCAGTTGCAATGAGAGCAAAATGAGAAGTGCAGTGTTAACCCAGGGGTGAGGCATAGATGATTTTGTTGGTGATTGGTGGCTGGTGATTGGGGACTGGGGATTGGGACTGGTGATTGGGGATTGGGGACTGGTGATTGGGGACTGGGGATCGAAAGAGGCGTGTGAACGTACACTTCCAAGTGGCCGTCAAGGACGTTGCTCGTCTACACGTCCGCCTATTGACAAACCCAATCACCAGTCCCAATCCCCAGTCCCAATCCCCAGTCCCAATCCCCATCTCTTCTTAACTAAAGACCAAATCACATGCTTCCGCCGGCATCCAGTGCGCGTCTTGGCCCTGCCACTTGACGTTGCAACCGATGGGATTGGTCAGCGGTGTGCGCAGTGGACGGCCCGCCAGGTGATCGTCCAGCGCGTTTTCCAGGTTCGTTGATCGTCATCTTGCTTGTGTTTTTGGGGCTGTCGACGCCACGACCGGTGTAGATGAGTTTGCGCTCCTGGTCGAAGACGTAGAAGTGGGGGGTGCGCAGCGCGCCGTAGGCCAGCGCCACTTCTTGCGATTCGTCGCGCAGGTAAGTCCACGGAAAGTTATGTTCCTGCATGCGTTTCACCATACCGGCGGAAATCGTCTTCGGCGTGGACGTGAACGCTGTTGCTGTTGATGCCCACAAATTTGACGCCGCGAGCGGCAAACTTCTCGGCGGTGCGACGGGTCACCTCGTCGGAGCCGACAACATAGGGGCAGTGATTGCAGGTGAAGAAGATCACCAACGTCTCGGCGTCGGCAAAGTCGGCCAGGCTGTAGGTATTGCCGTCGGTGGCCGGTAGCGCGTGGAAATTGGGGCGCTTTCGCCCAGTTGCAGTGTGAAAGCCATGTGCGTCCTCCCAGTGAATGAATGGTGTGTACCGTACATGCTGCCGGCGAAGTGGAAGCCGACATTTCCATGCTACAAGCAGCCTGCCGGGAGTTCGGTGATTGTCTATCCTTTCTCAGCTTTGCTAAAATGGCGATCTGGGTAGGATGAAAGCATTGGGGATTGGGGACTGGTGACTGGGGACTGGGGACTGGGGACTGGGTCGCGAAAGAGGAGCGTGAATGTACGCTTCCACGTCTTCGTCAAGGACGTTGGTCGTCCATTCACCGACCAATGGACAAACCTAATCACCAGTCCCCAATCACCAGTCCCTAGTCCCTAGTCCCCAGTCCCCAATCACCAATCCCCAGTCCCCAATCACCAATCACACCCTCGGAGGAATTCCGTGTCTGAAGCCCAAAACACCTGGCACAAGTACTTGACCGACTACAACGAAGGGGCTGGGGTTGGTCTACGAGCGTTTTGTGCTCAACGACTTTTTAGAGGAGTTGCGCCGTCGGTATGCACTGCACGAGGTGCTCGAAGCGCCGCTTTACGGCATGGCAGGTGTGAGCGGCATCAACAGCTATGCCCTGGCGCAAAAGGGTGTCGCGGTGACGTTGGTGGACGATGTCCCCGAACGGCTGGCCGGGGTGGAGCGCATCTGGCGCGAGGACCTGCGCGCGCCCGTCAACCTGATCGGCGTCGATCCCCACGGCTGGCACGCCCTGCCCTTCGCCGACCGCAGCTTCGATATGACGTGGTGTTGGGCGGCGCTCTGGTATATCCGCAACCCGGCGGGGTTAATCCAGGAATTGGTGCGCGCCAGCCGCGATCTCGTCTTTGTGGCCATGCCCAACAACATCCAGGTGGGCTACTGGATGCGCAAACTGTGATCGATCAGGAGTTCTTCGCCACCCACGACGAAACGTGGACGAACATCGGCCTGATCCGGCAACTGTTGGAAGGCGCAGGTGTGCAGATTATCGAAGAGGGCGTCCTCGATGTGCCGCCCTGGCCCGACACGGTGATGCCCGCCAACGAAGTGCTCAAGCGGCTGGGCATCCGCAGCAAGTCGCTCGAAGCACAGTTCACCGGCGAAGGCTGGCAGTGGAGCACCATGGCCTACTACACCGGCGCCGAACCGGATCTGCGCGACCGTGTGCTCAAGTATGCGTGGCTCGATCATGCGCCGCTGCCCTGGCAGGTCAAGGCGATCTGGGCGCATCATCGTTATTTGGTGGGGCGCAGGCGTTGACGCCATCACACAAAACGCACAGGCGGGGGAGTGCTCTCCCCCGCCTGTTTTTGTGTTACGAAAGTCTGTTGTTCAAGCGTGGCAATCAGTCGTTCTCCACGCCGGGCAGGAAGAGATAGGGCACGGCGTTGATCTTGAACGAGGCGAAGCTGGTGCTGAGCGACGTGCTGCTGGTGGTGACATTCTCCACCTTCAGCGTAATCACCAACGGCGCAACACCGCTCTTGGCTTCTTCCAGATCCGAATCTTTCAGGACGTAGTTCAGCTCACGCCCGGTGCCGATGAGCGTACCTGTTTCCGTATCGCCCATGTACCAGCTATAGGCGAAGACGGCGTTGGGGCCACCCATCACGAAGTCCAGGGCGGCGTCGTAGCCAAGCTGGGCCAGGGTCTTCGAAGCATCTTCAGCCGAAGCGGTGATGGTGTCGCTCACGACGTAGTTCTTGCTCAGATCCGAGGTCTGCGTAATCTTGGCATATGGGCGCATGTACACCGGGTTGCCGGCGATCCAGCTCGAACCGGTGAAGACGACGGTCTCTTGGACGCCGTTCACCTCTTTGGTGCCGGTGTAGACCGCATTCAGGCGGAAGGCCGGGTAGATCACATCCTGATCGGCGCCATTGGGTTCTTCCCAGCCGGCGACGGTGAAGGTGACCACCTGCTTGGCGTCGGCATCGGTGAAGGGCACCGATTCGTACGAGGCCAGCGGTTCGAGTACGTTGCTCTCGAAGAGTCTCAAGATCTGGGTGTTGTAGTCGAGCAGTGGCACATTCTGCACCTGGCGCGCCGTCGGCTGCTCAACGTTACGCCAACCACCCATCGCACCGACCACGGCGCCAAGCTGGTTGGCGCTGGCAACCTGCGGGTTGGCCGCGGCGGTAGGATCGACATAGACCTTGATCTTCGAGCCAGGGCCGTCCACCGGGATCTGTACGGTTTCGACGACGCCGGCGGCGTTGACCACTTCGGCGGTCAGGTAGCGGTTGTAGATGACCTGATAACCGGTGGTGGTTTCGTTGACTTCCACCACACCGGCGGCGTTGGTTCCGCCTGTTTCACCCAGCACGACGTTGTCGACCGTGTTGAAGACCGCGTCAGTGGGCAGAATGCCTCCGGTGCGCAGGAACTGATCGGCGACTTCCTTGGCATCAGCCGGGGTAAGGATGGCCTGGGCCTGGGGGCCGGGGACGGTGCTGGTGAAGGTGCGGGCCGGATCGTAGTAGTAGAAGAGGCCCGTGTCCAGATCGATTTCGAGCTGGCGACCTTCGGTGTCGGTGATCAGCCGGGTGCCGGTGATGAGGTCGGTGGCGAAGACATTCGCCGAGCGACCCACACCGCCGAAGGCGAAGGCGCCGGTGAGGGTGTTTTCAACCGTCACCTGCTCTGAGGCAGAGAGCGGCGGCGTGCGGAAGATGGGGAAGGCTGCGCCCAACTCCGCCGGTGTCACATGGGCCGGGGCTTCAGCGCCACAGGATTTCCACCAGTACCAGTAGATGCCGTTGTTGCTCTCATCGGACAATTGGTTGTAGGCGCTTTCGTTCCAGAACTTGTCGTGTTCCACAATGATCTGGGCCTGCACGCCGCTGGGCTGCTTGGTGTCGCAAGCTTTGAACCAGGCGTCTTTGTAGGTGTAGCCCAACACGATGTAGGTGGCCAGCGTCGAGCCGAAGCCGTTGACGTCGTAGGCGGTGTTGCGGAAGCCGGCGATGCCGTGCATACCGGCCATGGCGCCGTGCCATTCGCCGCGGCTAGAGTCGGCGATTACGCTACAAGAGAGCAGGAAGCCCCATTCCAGGTCGACATTGCCCCAGAAGCCCTGCACTTCGCCGTGTTGCACATACTCGTCATCGGGGGTGCGCACGGTGAAACCACCAGGCCAGCCGTGCCCTTCGTAGAAGAAGATGTCGTTCTGGTCGATATAGCTGTTGTTGTTGTCGACGAAGTCATCTTCCCACACAGAGCTGTTGCCGTAGATGTAGCAATCGTGCCCACTGAAGTTACACCAGCGGGGGTAGCCGAAGATGGTGTACGGGTGGTAGCGCAAGGTGTTGTAGAAACCAGTGACATTCGACTGTGCATTGGGCAGATCTCCGCTGCCGCCGTAGTCGGCCATATAGTAGGCCGCAACTTCATGCTCTCCACTGTTCCAAGACGCAGTGGCTTCGGTCGCGCTGGCATCGGTATCCGGCTTGGGATCGACCCCCTCATCGGCAAACGCGTTGGGCGCGCCGATGCTCAGGGATAGTACCGCCAAGACCAGTGCCAGGCCAAGTATGCCAAACACATTCAGCCAAGGTTTGGTGCGATGATGTTGCATGGTGTTTACCTCCTGGTGTCACCATTGTGCCCATGTGTATACCAGAGAAGACAAAGCGGGTGGGCGGCCCAACAAAGTCTTCTAGGTCAACTTGCATCGCCCCAGCGCAAGGACGGCAAGGTGATCTCATCAATTGGTTTGGTGCGGCTCTATGGCGACGGATGCGAGGATCTATCGCGATTATACCGCGTTGGTTCGCTGCGATCTTGGCAGACGCACTGCGATCACTGGGCGGCGAGTTGCTGTTCGATGATCTCTTGCAACCGCTCCGGCGGACGAACATCGCCACCGGCCAGGAAAGGCACGTCACCGCGCAGAATGTTTTCGTCTGTGCCTTCACAAAGGTAGTTGAATGTGTGAACTGTGCCGTTTTCCAGCGTAAAAAGCAGACGGTAGCTTTCTACGCAGATGGCCTGTGGTTGCAAGGCCAGCGGCGCATCAAGCAGATCGACAATCTCGTCGATTACCGCCTCGTCGGCGATGACAGCCGCCGCTTCGTAGCCGGCGCCAGGGGTTTCGACAAAGTGTTCGATTTCGATCTGAGTGGTTTCGCCCAGCCGCGCCATCGCCGCTACATTAACAGTGACATCTTCTGGTTGCGGGGCGGTTGCTTCTGTATTGGATGCAGATGGCGCAGCTTCTGGGGTGGTAGACGGGAGCGCGCAGCCTGTCAGCAACAACAGGCTGATCACGCCCACGGCGAGCCGGGCAAATATGCTTTTTCGGGTGTACATCTTACGCCTCCTGTGGGTCGGGGTGCCGCTTAGGTGCGTTGCGATGATCAACTGAGCCGGAAAGCGATCTAAGTCTCTATCCTGAAATTACAGTGCGCAGCCGCACGTCTACTCTACATTGGATGACGTCGCCGGGCTGCTGTGAATTTCAGGATAGAATCTAAATCTTACGGGCGTGAGATTGCCGGCAGGTAGATTTTTGAGCCGATGGACGTGCCCTGGGCCAATGGCAGCGGCGTCTGAAGCATGTAGTAGCGTCCTTTGTTGTCGGCGACGGTGATGTTCCCGGCGCTATCCACAACCTGGGCAAAGTAGACGGTCTTCAACGTGCCGGTGATTTCGCCCGTCCACTTCTGGCTGGCGCCGTCGAAGACGAGATCGACGCTGTGCCACTGTCCCTGGCCGTTGAGTAGGTTGTCGGTGAAGGCGACAACCACCTGGCTGATGCCGCTGTCGTCTGCGCCTTCTACTTTGATCAACCCTTTGCCGCTGCCGCTGTCGAGGACGCCGTCGACGAAGAGCACTTCGGGCTTGATCTGGTCGGCTGCTGCCGAATAGAGCGTATCGAGCGCCATTTCGCCGAAAATGCGCTGGGTGTTGGTGTTGCTGTCGAACTGGCCCAGCGAAAGCACCAGCGTATCGCCGTTCTGTGTACGATCCCCGCCGCCCATGGCGTAGGGAACGGGTGGGAACCATCCTGGCTGGGTGAAGCCGGGTTCACTGGTGTCGTCTACATATTCGTTGTAGGCCAGGCCAACCACCGGATCGAAGTTGGTGACATCCGAGTAGACGCCGCCGCGGAAGATGGTGCCGCGGAAGGTGCCTGCCGCCGGCGCTTCGACGTTGGCATAGAAATGGGGCTGCACCGGCGCGCCTGGCGTAAAGTAGGTGTTTTGATCCAGGTCGAAGATGCTGCCTTCGGCTGTGTCCGATTCACCGAAGGCGCCGAACGACGCCGGCAGGCCATAGTTGAACGATCCTTTGCTCAGTGCTCCAAACGATGTGGGCGGCTGGATCGTCTTCTCCATGCTTGGGAAGGGATCTTCGTCGTTGAAGGTGCCGCCGCTGGTTAATTCGGCCATAGGCAGGCCGTAGAGCGTGCTTTGCATCAAGATTTTGGCATCATAGGCGCCGAAGACGAAGGCGTTGCTCCAATAACGTTGCTTCGCCGCCACCAACGAAGGACCAATCTCAGCGCTGGCGTTGCGGATCAGCTCCAGCGTAAAGTTGCGCATCAGCGATTCGCTGAGGACCACACCGCCGCCGCCCCAACCGAAACCGGTGTTGCCCACATAGTTGGCTCCCCGGCCGACAAAGGCTTGCGGCAGATCCAGCACCCCCGGATCATTGAGGCCGGCATGACAGCCCACTGCAAAGATCAACGTACCGCTGAAGTTGGCGCTGGCGGTCAACACCTCACTGGCAAGAATGCCGGTGGTGTTGATGTTGTTCTGATTGGGGACACCGGTGGCTATATGGGTGGAATGACCATTGATCGACTGCACATTGAACTGCACCGACGAATTGATCTGCCGATCACGCAGTTGGTTCCCCGTCCACAATGTGCCGATCAACACCCCGTCGGTGGTGATGTTGTCGTTGTTGTAGAGGCTGTTGATCACGGTGGCGCTGTCTTGCATGAAGTCGTAGCCGGTAATGAGCACGTTGGTCACCTCGTTCACCGGGTCGGCGAGGAAGGTGTCAATGGCGGTAAGGATCTCATCGGGCGTTTCAATCAGCCGCCCGATGGCGTAGTCGGGCAAGAAGAGTTCGTTGCCCTTCCACTGGCTCGGTTCCACATCCACAAAGTAATCGTCAGTCAGGATCATATTTTCGGCCAATGCAGCGCGAATGGTTGTGTCGGGGGACACATCTGGCGCGTATTCTGCTTCCTGATCGGTCAACGTACCTTCGTGAACACGGCGGAAGGGGATCACCCGATCATCACCTACAAGGACCACATATTCAAGTGTGGGCGAATTGCTGCTAAACGAAAGGATAATATTGCGCACCGCCGCGGCGACATTGTTGGCTGCGTCGTTCTTCTGGGTGTTGGTCGAGGCATTGTTGGCCAGCACAGCCAACCACGCGGCATAGGCTGCCTCTGTGGCCGGGTCGTTTTCCACCAACACCACACCGCCTTCCACCCGCTGGTTGTCGGCCAGTTCAAAGAGTTTGGCCATCACCAACGCGGCATCGGTTGCGCCGTAGAGCGTTTCCAGGCGCTGGCGATTGGTCAGGATCAACGTCTTCACCGTCGCCTGATCCACGGGCGGCAGCGGCGTGCTTGTGGGCGTCGGCGTGGGTGTAGGCGTGTTGGTGGGCGTCGGTGTGGGCGGAATCGTGGCCAGCACACGCAGTTCGTATTCGGTTTCGGGGCCGTTGACGTTGCTGTTGTATTGGGTCACCTGCACGTAATACGCGCCGGGCACCGTCGGCGTAAAGACGATCTGCGCCGCCCGCCCAGGGCCAACATCGTCGTTGGTCTGCAACAGCGTAATGCCGTCGGGCGCGTAGAGGCTGAGAACGGTATCGCTGTTGGGGCCGAGGCCGAACGTTTCGATCTGGTAGTTGCCGCCTGCCACCGCATCGAAGCTGACCCAATCCTGGTCGCCGACGCTGAGATTTTGGGGATCGGCGCAGAAATTGCGTGGCTGTGGCGTGCCGTTGGTGGGGGCTGCAGGCGCATCCGCCGGGCTGTTGTCGCCGGTGCTGTTGTCGCCGGCATCAGGTGAACAGAAACCGGCGGTGACGGAAAGGTCGTAGCCGGTGCTTGTCCCTGCCGCCGTGGGTTGGTGATGGGTGACCCGTGCGAAGTAGGTGCCGCTGGTAGATGGATTAAAGACGATGCGCGAGGCATCCACGTAGTTGTAATCGTCGTTGCTGGCCAGGAGCGTGCCCTGATCGTTGTAAAGATCAAGGACGGTGTCCGCGCCGAAGTCGAGGTTGCTGCTCTGTAGGATGTAGATGTTGCCGGCGGTCAGGTTGAACTTCACCCAATCCTGATCGCCCGCCGGGCAGACGTTGTGACGTTGCACACCGCCGCCCACCGCCAGATCTTTGGCCTGATCGCGCAGATCATTCTCCTCGAAGGCATCGTCGACACATTTAGAAGTCACCACTGCCACGTCGTACTTGGCGTCGGCGCCGAAGCGATTCGGGTTCTGGTTGGTGATGCGGGCGTAGTAGACCTGATCCTGTGTGCTGCGGGCGCTGACCTGGGTGGTGCCGCTGACCAACGGCCCACTTGAGCGCGCCTGCGAACAGCCGGCAAAGACAGCAACCGTCGGGTTAACACCTGCGCCGGTGTTGCTGGTGATGAGCACAAAGCTTTCCCCCGCCACCGTGCTGAACTTGACCCAGTCGGCGTCGCCGGGCGATTGGAAGAGGTGACTCTGCTTGGCGCCGTCGGTGGTGATGTCGCGCGCCTGGCCGCAGATGTTATCGGGTTCGTAATTGTCGGTGAGGTCGGTGGTGGCGTTGATGGTGAGGCTGAAGGCGGTAAGCGGCCCTTGAAATTGCGGATCGTTCTCAATGCGCGCATAGTAAATGCCGCCCACCGGGGCCTGCCACGTAAGCGACTGCTCGCCTGTCACCAGATCCGATCCATTGCAGGCGCTGCGCAGTGCGATCTGCGGGTTGGCGTGGGTGCCCAGGTTGCTGGTGTTCAACGTATAGGTGACATTCTGAAACGCCGTGAATTTAACCCAGTCGGTGTCGGTGTCGTTCTGGTTGGTGGCATGGCAGAAGGTGTGAGATTGTGGCTCGCCTTCCAAGATCGGCGTACCGACGCTGCACTGGTTGTCGTTCACCGCGTTGCTCACGTCGTAGGCGTCGGGTTCGCATTCCACGCCTACGCAGAGCGGCAGCGCAATCAGGTTGTTGTTTTCGTTGTCTTCGATCACAGCGTTGTTGCGATCCACCCAGGCGTAGATGACGTGATCACAGCCCTGCGTGGTGAAGGTATGCTGGCGCGTGATCTGGGCCGATCCACCGGCAGGCAGGGCAGGCACCTGAAACGGATAGCCGCCCGGCGTGCTCAGATTCGGCGGCCGGTTGACTGGATCAACGTAGAGGTGGGCGATGGTAGCAGCGTTGCTCGTCGAGGTGCCAATATTGCGGATAATGTAGGTAATGTCTACCTGCTGCCCTACCCCAGGCACAGGCGGATTTACACTGATCTCCACCGTCAGATCCGGCCCGGCGGCCACTTCGGCGCTGATCTCGGCAACAGGCGCGGCGGCGGCATGCGGCCTCACCGCCAGCGTAAACGCCGAGGCGAGGACGAACATCACGCCCAACGCCAGCAGCATACGCAAGGCAAAAGGACGGCGTCGATTCGTTGAAAGAACGTTGATGGGCATAGATGACTCCGTCGAAAAATACCGATGGTTGACAGAAGACGAAGGACGAACGTCAATCGAAAATCGTCAGTCACTGTACGGGTTTGCGTGGGGCGGAAGGCGTGCTCGCCAATCAAGCGAAATTCGCTTCCGCCCCACGCAAACCCCTACAAGTTACAATCGTCAATCGTCAATCGTCTCACTTCTCCACCACCGGCAAGAAAATAGTCGACCCTGTCCCCGGTCCGGCTGGGGCGGCGTTGATGCCCAGGCGATCCTGGGCGTAGAAGACAATGCGGTAGTTGCCCTGTTGGGTAAAGCCATTCGGGTAGAGGACGCTGAAGCGACCTGGCTGGCCCGTCACCGGCTCCAGGCGCACCACCGGCACATTCAAATTCAGGGTGACGTTGTTCGGTTCCTCAAAATTGGGCGGGAAGACGGCGGCCCACACCAGATTGACTGCTTCGGCGCCTTCTTCGATGGTGGCCGAAAGGGTGCCGTTGGCGCCGTCGATCTGGAGATCGGTGTTGACAATCACCGGGCGCACCGAGCTGAAGAAACGGGTGATGGCACGGTTCTGGGCGATGGTGCCGTCGTCGTTGTTGAAGATGCCGTCGCCGTTGTCGTCGAGGAAGGGCGTCTGGTTTACACCTGTAGCCAGGACGGCATCTTTGCCTTCGTTGAAGCAGGCGCGCAGGTTGCCGCTGTCGGCCACACACGAGAAGAAGGCGTCTGAGAAGTAAGCGCCCTGCGCCGAGGCGTAGGCGTTGTTGTCGGCCCCGGTCGAGGTGATGATCACCCGGTTCGTCTTCGAGATGCTGCCCAGCGCCCCTTCGCGTTGAATGAAGCTGCCCGAAACACACGCTTCGTAGATCACCGTCACCTCGGTGACGTTGCTGGCGGTCTCTAGCGCACGCAGCCAGCCGTCGAGGTCGTCGGGGCTGACGATCTGGCCGGCGCCACAGCCGTTGACACAGAACTTGTTGGCCAGGCCGTGATCCATCATGTAGAGGAAAAGCGGCTTGCCCGGTCCCACCCGGCTTTGGGCCCAGACGGTGATGGCTTCTTCAAGCTCCGCCGGCGTGGCCAGGGCGTCTGTATCCGCCGCGCCGTCGCCGTCGGCGTCTTGGGCGACGGGGGCGATGTAGTAGATGTTGTCGTCGCTGAAGCCGCCGCTTTTGAAGATGCGGTAGGCGCGGTTGGTGGAATTGTAGATGTTGGTCTGCAAGCCGAAGGTCTCGTTGTGGCCGGCGATGATAATGGCTGCGCCGCCCGCTCCCCCCAGCCGGTTGACGGTGATCGTCTTGGGTGCGGCGTTGTTGGCCTCGTCGAAGACGGTGACGCGCACCTCGTTGCTCCCGGCGGCGAGGGGAATCTCCTCAATGCGGAAGGGAGCACTGCCGCCTGTCAGCGTGTAATCCCAGCCTTCTTTGGCGTTGGTGAGGTTACGCACGTTGACACGGCTTAGATTGCCGCCGCTGTCCTGGGCCAGCCCCGTCACCGTGAGCATAGAGGCCGTGGTGGTGAAGACGGCGCCCACCGTAGGTTGTTGCACCGTCGCCGAAGGCAGCGTGTTATCGGCGGGGGCGACCACGGTGCAGGGCAGCGCCGGCGCCGTGGGATCGCTAAGATTTCCCGAAAAATCGACGGCGCGCAGTTCTACGTCGTAGGTGGCGTTGGTCATGAGATTTTGAAGCTCGTAGAAACTGGTGGCAGCGCCGTCGATGGTGCGGATGCCGCTGTCGCCGCCGCCGCGGCGTGTGTAGCTGAGCCGGTAGCCCACCACATCGCGTTCGGGGCTGCGCTCCCACTGGATCGCCTGGGTGGTGGCGTTCACGGCCACACAGCGCGGGTTCTTGGGTGTGGCAGGCGGCGTCATGTCTTGTGTCACCGAGATGCGGTAGTTGGCATCGCTGCCGAACTGGCTGGGATCAAATTGGCGTAGTTCGATGAAATATTGGCCATTCTTGGTCGAATCCCACTCCAGGGTGACGGTGGTGCCGAAGGCGTTATCCTGTGAATCGTCGGGCGGCGCGCCGCAGACATCGTAAAGGAAGATCACAGCGTCGGACTTTGCACCCAGGTTTTCAATCTTAATCACATAGGTGCGGTTTGCCTGTGCGCTAAACTGCACCCAATCTGTGTCCCCCTCCACATGAAAGGTGCGCGTTTGGAAAGAGCCGGTGGTGGTGATGCTCTTGGCATTCTGGCAACTGTTGTCGTTTTCAAAACTATCGCCGCCAACCACAGAGGTGGCTGTGGCCGTGGGCGTGGCCGTAGCGGCGTTGACAGGCGTGGCAGTAGGCGTGAAGGTAGGAGTCGGTGTCGGCGCTACGGCTATGGCGGGGAAGTAGTCGGCGGCTTCCTGCGCCGTGCGGAAGACGGTCAACGCGCCGCCTTCGCCGGGGATCGGTTCCACGCCGTCGTCGTCCAGATCCGAGCCAAAGGCGAGGCGATTCGAGAAGCCCAACAATTGGGGCACGAAAGTCTGCGCCTCGGCCACAGTCGTGGCGCTGAGGATCGACTGCGCCACCGAGATCAATTGTGTGGACCAGGTCGTGCCGCTGCCGGCGCTCCAGAAATTGCCGATGGCCGTCTGCGCCGCTGTGGATCGTTCCGCCATGTGCGCCGTCACGTCCGCCGTGGAAGCCACCTGCCCAAGCACGCCGCTGCTTTTTTCGGCGTAAACGAGCACACCGTAGCCGTCACCAGGATCTTCGGTGACGGTGTCGCCGTCCTGGTCGCCGTAGTTGGGATTGGATTTGCCATAAAGGATGTTGAGCACATGTTCAATGTGCTTTCTGCCCACGGTGAGGTCGTTGGCGGCCAGTGCATTTTGCGCCAGCTTGGCGTGGGTGTCCACCAAAAAGGCTTGTTCGGCCAGCCCGGCGGCGTAGCCCCTGGTGTTGGGCGTGTCGCCGGCGCTGCTGGTGGCCTGGCGCAGCGCCGTCAAGGCGTTGGGCGGGAGTTGGTCTTCGGCGTAGCGTTGACCTTCGGTGAGGTAGAAACGGCTGTATCGCTCAATCAGATCGACGCCGTCGAAGCTCTTTTCCAGCGTGGCGTTGCTGCCGTTGACGGTCAACGCGCCGACGGGCAGGTGATTGCCTGCATCGTCCACCAGATAGCCCCACAATTGGTTGTTGCTGTTTGCGGCAGGCGGTGTGATGCCGCTCAGCGAAATCACCAGTTTGTTGTTGAGGATGGCGCTGCCGGATCGGCGCACGCCGATGCGCCCGCTGCCGGTGGTGGGGAAGTAGTCGGCGGCTTCCTGCGCCGTAAGGAAGACGGTCAAGGCGCCGCCTTCGCCGGGGATCGGCTCTACACCGTCGTCGTCCAGATCCGATCCAAAAGCAATGCGGCTGGAAAATCCCAACAGTTGGGGCACGAATGTCTGCGCTTCGGCCACCGTGGTGGAATTGATAATCGATTTCGCCGCCGCAATCAACTGGGTGGACCATGTGGTGGCGCTGCCGCCTGTCCAATAATTGGCGATGGCTGTCTGCGCCGCCGTCACCCGTTCGGCCATGTGCGGCGTCACGTCGGGCGCATTGGCGACAACGCCCAGCACCGTGTCGGCCTGTGAGGCGTAAAAGAGGACGCCGAGGCCGTCGCCGGGATCTTCGATGACGGTGTCGCCGTCCTGGTCGCCGTAGTTGGGATCGAATTGGCCGTAGAGGATGTTGAGCACATGCTCAATGTGCTGTTTGGCGGCGGTGAGGTTGCCGTTGGTCAGCTCACCTTGCGCCAGCTTGGCGTGGGTGTCCACCAGGGCCGCCTGCTCGGCCATGCCGCGTGCGTAGCCCTTGCCCTGCGGCGTGTCGCCGGCGCTGCTGGTGATCTGGCGCAGGTGGTGCAGGGCGGTGGCAGGCAGCGAAACGTCGAAGCGCGTCTGCTGCTGCATGATCTGGAACTGATCGTAGAGGCCGATTAAGTTACGTCCTGGCGCGTTGACGGTGTGGCTGATCACGCCGCTGGCCACAGGCAGATCGCCGCAGAAGAAGCCGCCTTCTGCGCTGAGCAGATAGCCCTGCAACGTGCTCCCTTGCGGCGGCGCACTGACGCCCGCCAGGTTCACCGTCAAGCGATCGCTGGCATAGGATGTAAAACCGCCGGTGACGATATCGCGCACGCCGACGCTGCCGGTTAGCGCGTCCACCGTAGCGGCGACTCGCGGCGCGAAGTAGACGCCGGCCATCACCATCGCCAGCAGCCCCACCATCATCGCCCCCGCCGACCACCGATACTTCGTGGACGTTCGCTTTACTTCAGAAGTTTGAGTCTGATTGTCGAGCAAGTCCATGATCTCTCCAATGTAGGCGACGGATCCGTTCGCGCGCGGTGGATCTTGAACGGACTGCGACGGAGGACCGAAGACGGAAGACCGAAGACCGAAGACGGAAGACGAACGTTAAGTCTGTGTTGCCACAGGTTGTTCGTGCAGCTACGGCAACGAACTTGACGTTCGTCTTCCGTCCTTCGTCCTTCGTCCTTCGTCTTCCTTATTTTTCTACCAGCGGCAAGAAGAGCTGCATGTCACTGCCGGGTGTCTTGGGTGTGGCGTTGATGCCCAGGCGATCCTGGGCGTAGAAGATGATGTTGTAGTCGCCCTGTTCGGTGAAGCCGTTAGGGTAGGGCACGCTGAACTGCCCTTCCTGGTTGGGGACAGGCTCCAGGCGCACCACCGGCACGGCCAGGTTCAGCGTTACATCGGTTGGCTCGGTGAAGCCCGGTGGGAAGACCGCCGCCCACACCAGATCCACCTTTTCGGCGCCTTCTGTGATGGTGGCTGAGAGGGTGCCATTGGTGCCGTTGATCTGCACATCTGCCCCCATGATCACCGGGCGCAGCGAACTGAAGAACTTGGTGACGGTGCGGGCCTGGGCCACGGTGCCGTCGCCGGCGTTGTAGACGCCGTCGCCGTTGTCATCGAGCAGCGGCGTCTGGTTGACGCCGGTGGTGTTCACGGCGGACTTCGCCTCGTTGAAGCAGGCCAGCAGGTTGTTGCTGTCGGCCACACACGAGAAGAAGGTGTCTGAGAAGTAGGCGCCCTGGGCCGAGGCATAGGCGTTGTTGTTGGCCCCGGTGGAGGTGATGATCACCCGGTTCACCTTTGAGATGGTGCCGACAGCGCCTTCTTTGGCAATGAAGCTACCAGAGACACAGGCTTCGTAGATCACCGTCACCTCGTCGACGCCGGTGTCGGTTTCCAGTGTGCGCAGCCAGGTGTCCAGATCGTCGGGCGTGACAACCTTGCCGGCGCCGCAGCCGGTGACACAGAATTTGTTGGCCAGGCCGTGATCCATCATGTAGATGAAGAGCGGCTTGTTCGGCCCCACCTGCGCCGTGTTCTTGGCCCAGTTGACAATGGCGTCCTGGAAGGCGGCGGGCGACGCCAGGGCATCGGTGTCGGCGGCGCCGTCGTTGTCGGCGTCCTGGGCGACGGGGGCGATATAGAAGATGTCGTCGGCGCTGAAGCCGCCACTCTTGAAGATGCGGTAGGCGCGGTTGGTGGAGTAGTAGATATTGGTTTGCAGGCCGAAAGTCTCGTTGTGGCCGGCGATGATGATCACCGCGCCGGGGCTATCGCCCAAGCGGCGCACGATCACCGTCTTCTGGTTGCTCAGGCCGGCGGCGTCGTAGACGGTGACGCGTACGGTGTTGTCGCCGACGTTGAGCGGAATGTCCTCGACGCGGAAGCTGTCGTTGCTGCCTTCGAGGGTGTAATCCCAGCCTTCGCTGTTGCCGGTTTGGTTGCGCACTTGCACACGGCTAAGGTTGTTGCCCGAATCGTTAACAAGGCCGGTGAAGGTGAGTTTGCTCGCCGTGGTGGTGAAGACAGCCGACGCCGTGGGCTGCTGCACCGTCACCTGGGGCACGGTGCTATCCACCGGATTCTGCGCCTTACACTGCACTTCGCCCGAGAAGGGACTGGGGTTGTTCGAGAAGTCAAGCGCCTGCACACTCAATTTGTAGGTTTCATTGGGCGTTAAGCTACCCAGTTCATAGTAGGTGGTGTCGCCGCCGGTGACGTTGTCGTTGCCCGAGAAGGTGCCGGTGAGGTTGCTGTAGTTGATGCGGTAGCGGCGCACATCACGTTCTGGGCTGCGTGCCCACTGCACGGCGATGGTGCTATCGTTGATGGCGATACAGCGCGGGTTGGTTGGCTCAGAAGGCGGCGTCTGGTCCACGCGCACAGAGATGCGGTAGTTGGCGGTGGCGCCGAACTTGGCCGGATCAAACTGGCTGATCTGGATAAAATAGTCGCCGTTTTTGGTGGAATCCCACTCAATCGTGACGGTGGTGCCGAAGGCGTTGTTGTCCGACGAGGCAGGATCGGTGGCGCAGGTGTCGTGCAAGTAGACAACGGCGTCTGAGTCTGCGCCCACATTTTCCACCTGGATGATGTAGGTCTTGTTGGCCTGGGCGGTGAAGCGAAGCCAGTCGGTGTCGCCTTCGCTGTGGAAGTTGTGATTTTGCAAGGAAGCGTCGGTGTTGATCGTCTTCGCCTGGGCGCAGACGTTGTCAACCTCAAAGGCATCCTGAATAGGATTGGCGGTGGCTGTGGCCGTAGGCGTCGCAGTCGTAGTAGAGAGGGGCGTAGCCGTGGCGGTCGCCGTGGCGGTGGCTGTCGCCGTGGCTTCGCCGCTGAGACCGGGGATGAAACCGCTCTCGATGCGGTAGGCCGCACTGCTGGCTGTCCCCGCGGCCATCTGCCCCACGCTGTCTTGGATGCGATAACTGGTAGATTGACGTTCGTCACCCGCGTAGAATGTCCACCAGCGTAGGTCATAGTTGGTGGAGATCTGGGCAACCGCTGTGCCGGCTATCAAGAGAATAAGCGTTGCAACAACAGCCGCAACGATTCTTCGTCGAGGAACCATGATCTTTCGTCTCTTCTCGCTGACCGCGACTGGTAAAGAATTAAACTTGAGTTAATACTCTGTAAACGAAAAGGTTTGAAAATATCTTGAGGATGGTGCATGCTCAAGATATGAGACAACCACACATACAACTGACACAAGAGGAACGCGATGCCCTAGAGGCATTGGTGAAAAAAGGTAAGTCATCAGCGACAGTCTACCGGCGAGCCATAGGACTACTGGAACTAGACCGTGGGAAGACACTGACGGCCGTAGCGGAAACGACCAGCGTGTCGATTCAGACCATGAGCACATTGAGAGACAACTACAAGCAGAAAGGTCTTGCTTGTCTCGAAGATGCGCCTCGCCCAGGCCGTCCGCCCCAGATTACGGGAGAACAGCGAGCGAAAATCACAGCCCTGGCATGTAGCAAACCGCCGGCAGGTCACAGTCAGTGGAGCCTACGCTTGCTGGCAGACAAGGTGGTTGAACTCGGTTACTGTGAGCGTATCTCACACACTGAGGTGGGTAAGATTCTTAAAAAAACGAACTCAAGCCACACCTGAAGAAAACCTGGTGCATTAGCAAAGTGGATGCTCGTTTCTTGGCGCAGATGGAACGTCTGCTCTGGCTTTATGCACAGCCATATGACCCACTGCATCCAGTCATCTGCTTTGACGAGCGACCTTGCTTCTTGATCGGCGATGCACTCCAACCGATACCGCCTCAATCGGGTCGTGTGCGCAAGGAACACTACGCCTACATCAAGCATGGTTCCTGTGCTTTGCTTGCAGCCATCGAACCGTTGACGGGAAAGCGTCTCGCTGAGGTCTATCCACAACGCACCATGGTGGAGTACACCCACTTCTGTCAGGCAATTGCCGCTCGCTGGCCGGAGGCACAGACGATTCGACTCGTGCAGGACAATCTAAATACACATTCGGCGGCGTCTTTTTACCACCATTTGCCGGCGGAGCAGGCCTTTGCACTGGCTCAGAAGTTTGACTTCTACTACACGCCCAAGTCCGCCAGTTGGCTCAATATGATTGAGATTGAGTTTTCGGCGATTTCACGGCAATGTCTGAATCGACGCATTCCGACGCTTGAGTTGTTACGGACAGAAGTGCTTGCCATTGTCGAACAACGCGATGCCCAACGCATTCAGATTGATTGGCAGTTTTCTGTTTCTGATGCCAGACACAAGATGAGTTCTCACTACCAACGTGTCAATCCGGACAACACAAACTATCAACAAACTTAGTTTACAGAGTAGTTAAGGCTTGAAGGTTACAAACTGGAAGTCGCACTGTACAGGTGTCCCAGCCGAATTTTGGACAAAGACAAGTAACTTACCACCTACACTGCTCGTGCGCACTGTATGTGCAGCACAGACAGGTGTGATGTTGGTCACAAATGTGTTAAAGAAGTAGCTGTGGCCAGAGATTGTGATTTCGTAACGACTGTTGGTGGCATTCCAGAGGCTGGTGAAGTTGGCGCTGCCGGCGTTTTTGGAGCCGTCGGCATTGATGAACCCCAGTGCAATCGGCACAAAGGGGTTGGAAATTGTGCCGTTGAAGACTGCCGGCCCATCTACTTGCAGTGCTGTGCCGCTGGAACTGAAGGCGCGCACACCGATACCGGTGAGGCTTTGCCCGTCTACGCCGGTGCCGCTGTTGCTGAAACCAAGCACGCCATCCTCGGTGTTGCTGCTGCCGGTGACACCACGACCGGTTGCCGAGGTTCCCCACACACCGCTAACAGCATTGAGCGTCGGCCCGGCAGCGCCGGCCACACCGCGGATGGCAGCTTCGCCTATGTCAACTGAAACAGTGCTGGCATAGATGCCATTGCCCGAATCGAGTTGCGTCACAGTGAAGACAGCGCCATTGGCGATTTTGGCCGAGATAGAATCGGGGCCTGCTGTATTTACGTACAAAGGGTCGTGGTTGTGATTGGCCGGTGCAAAGGCCGTGCTATTCAGCCCGTCTAGCAGATCGGCATCGAGGCCCGAACCGGCGCCGTCGCTGCCGGCGACGATCTCTTTGATCTCGCTGTCGCGGGCGATAAGTGGATCGATGCGCGCTTCGGCCACTGTCCCTGCGTTGAGGTTGCCGGCGTTGCGGAAGAAGGCGCTGTCCTGGCCGTCGAGGCTGTCGGCGTTGTCGGTGTACATGGCGTAGGGCACCGCCGATAACCGCTGGCGCGGCGTGGCTTCGGCGTCGGCGCCGATTTTGATCCCCAACCAGAGATTCTGCCCGTTAAAGATCGCTGTGGGCAGAGCGGTGGTGTCTCCTAGCAGCGTGCTGACGAGGCCGTTCGTCGCCGTCAGATCCTTTAATTCGCTCCACAGTTCGCTGCCGCCGCTTTCCACATTGTAGATGCGGAAGACAAAGGTGTAGCTTCCGTTCAGGGGCGCGCCGCTGGTTGGGTTGGTCAGACGTGCCTGATAGCTGATCAACGGCGCCAGCGCTGCTCCTTCCACCTCCTGCGCCACCCCACTGGCGTTGCCAACCAACGCATCCACTGTACCCGTCTCACGCAGGCTCAGAAGAATCACCAACAAGAGGATAACAATCGTGCCGGCGCTGACTGCCATGCGCACATGCCGATAGATCCAACTGTTTGCTTTGCGCAACATACCAAAACCTCCATCTAGCCATCGGTTAACAATTGTGAACAACAAAGGTATCTACCGTACAGGTTTGCGTGGGGCGGAAACAGAGGTCTTTTCATGAGCGAGCCGGCCTTCCGCCCCACGCAAACCCCTACTGGCTGAAACCGTAGCGGACCAAGTCGTAGCTGGTGTTGATGCTGCTCGTATTGCGCACCGTAATAAAATAGGTGATCAACCCCTGCCCGGCGCCACAGCAGCCTTCAAGCAATGTTTCCACGCTTGTGCTCAGTTGGCCGCCCTGTGTGCGCGGGACAGCCCACCACATCACCAGGTTGTCGGGGCTGTACCCCCAGGACGACCAGGTGACAGTTGCGCCCGGTGCAAGCGTCTGATTGGCCAGTTGCACTGCTTTGAAGCCACGGAAAAAGCTGCTGGAATCAAAACCATCCAGTTGGTCGGCATCCACGCCTGAGCCTGAGCCGTCACTGGCTGTGACGATTGACATCACTTCGTCGTCGCGGGTGATGCGGACGGGCAAATTGGCTTCGTTGACGGTGCCGGCGTTGAGGTTGCTGGCGTTGCGGAAGAAGGCGCTGTCCTGGCCGTCGAGGCGGTCGGCGTTGTCGGCGTACATGGCGTAGGCGACAGGCAAAAGGCGCTGGCGGGGTGCGGCTTCAGCGTCCGATCCGATTTTGATCCCCAGCCAGAGATCCTGGCCGTTGAAGATCGCCGCCGGGATGGCTACAGTATCGCCCAATTGTGTTGAAAACAGACCGTTGGCAACGTTGATATCTTTGTTTTCTGTCCACAACGCCGTCCCCCCGCTGCTCACGTTGTAAATCCGCAAACTAAAAGCGAAGGTGCCATTCTGCGGCACCCCTGTGGTTGGGTGCACCAGACGACCCTGGTAGCTGAGGACAGGCGAGACGGCCGCGCCGGCTACGGTTTCCTCAACTCGATTTGCACCAATCGTCGCGTAAGGTATGGTTGCCAGCACAATGGCGACGACCATCGCCATCACGGCCACAACCCCAAAATGAACAGCCCAATCCGGACGAGACAGACGTTGACGGCTTATGGCGCGCATACTTTAAAAATCCTCGCGTGAGTACAAAAGCTGTGAATGGGCAAACGAGATCAGAAGCTATTTGGTTGTTTGGAGAATCAACTTTGCGGAGATGCGAACGTCAAGAATCCTACCGAAAGTGTTTCTTGCCGACGTTGGCTCTGTTGTCTGGTAACGATGTGCCGGAAACGTTCAAAAGATGAGCGATGGTAAGAAAAAGCGCATGCTAAGTAGATATATTCTGTATATGTAAGGGGAATCTCAATTTAGCGTACTCGAATCATACCCATTCGTCAAGGAGTATAGGGGGTTGCAAATGGGGTGGAAGGAGCGCTCGCCACTTAGTGACATCTGCTTCCGCTCCACGCAAACCCCTGCCCATGATGCTGAAATGAACCGTGTGACCCTATTCTCTGTGAAGAAAAGCGTGACCGCTGTGCCCTACTACACAGCGCTTGTGTGCTTCTCACTTCAATTTGCCAAACTCCTTCCATATCTTCTCCACAATTTCTCCACACTCGCCCGCTATGCTGAAAACATCTCGATAAACCGAAAGCCAAGGACTTCAACATGGAGAAAAGTGACGTAGCAGCACCCTTGATCGAAATGGACTCGATCACCAAGCTCTACCGCATGGGCGACACCGATGTACACGCCCTGCGCGGCGTCTCGTTGACGATTCAACACGGCGAGTACGTGGCCATTGTCGGCGCCAGCGGTTCGGGCAAAAGCACGCTGATGAACATCATCGGCCTGCTTGATCGGCCCAGCGGCGGCGTCTACCGGCTGCGGGGCGAAGAGGTGAGCCGCATCGGGCGCAATCGCCAATCAGATCTGCGCAACCGCGAGATCGGCTTCGTCTTCCAGCGCTTTAACCTGCTCGCCCGCACCAGCGCCCGCCGGCAGGTGGAACTTCCACTCTTCTATGCCGGCGTCACCGGCGGCGAAGCCAAACGCCGTGCCCTGGAAGCGCTTGGGCAGGTGGGGCTGGCCGAACGCGCCCACCACCGCCCCGACGAACTCTCCGGCGGCCAACAACAACGTGTGGCCATCGCCCGTGCCCTGGTGACACGCCCCAGCCTGCTCCTGGCCGATGAACCCACCGGCGCGCTGGACACGAAGACCGGCGAAGAGGTGATGGCGCTTTTTGAGACACTGCACCAGAACGGGCTGACGCTCATCATCGTCACCCACGATGTGGAAGTGGCGGCACGTGCCCGCCGTGTCATCACCATCCGCGACGGCGAAATCCTATCAGACGAGCGTCGCCATTCACCCACGGCACACCACAACGATGTGGTCCACGCGCTGGATCTGGCGCAGAGCGAGGAGATCGTCCATGCGCTGGTTTAGATATTTCGGCGTCGCCTTTGAAAGCATTATGGCCCACAAACTGCGCGCCTCTCTCACCATGCTGGGCATCATCATCGGCGTGACGGCGGTGCTGACCACACTGGGCATCGGGCGTGGCGCTTCGGCCAGCATCACCGGCGAAATTGCCAGCCAGGGCACCACCATGCTTACCATCTCGCCCGGCGCAGCCAGCAGCGGCGGCGTCACCGGCGCCGAGGGTTCGGCCCGCACATTGACCGTAGCCGACGCCGAAGCCTTGGCCGATCCGGCGCTTCACCCCGACGTGGTGCTGGTGGTGCCGCAGTACAACGGCAACGCGCAGTTGGTGGTGGGCAGCAACAATGTGCAAGAGCAGATCGTGGGCACCAGCGCAGGCTACGCCCGCATCCGCAACCTGGAGATCGGGGTTGGCCGCTTCCTCAGCGCCGAGGACGTGCGCGAACAACAGCGCGTGGCCGTGCTCGGCGCCGATATTGCCCGCGATCTCTTTGGCCGGCTTGATGTGGTGGGCGAAGCCGTGCGCATTAACGGCGAACCCTTCCAGGTGATCGGCGTCTTGGCCGCCAGCGGCGGCGACGGCTTCGGCAGCAGCGACAACCAGACCTTCATTCCCATCGGCGTGGCGCAGAGCCGCATCTTCAACGCCCCACGCTACCGCGGAGAATTGACCGTGAGCCAGATCCTGGTGGATGCCGTCGGCGAGGATCAGGTCAGCGCCGCCGAACGCCAGGTGGAACAGACCTTGCGCCTGCGCCACGGCCTGGCTGCCGACGCCGAAAACGATTTCAACATCACCAACCAAACGAGTCTGCTCGACCTGATCAGCACCGTCACCAATACGTTGACCATCTTCCTGGGCAGCATCGGGGCCATCAGCCTGCTGGTGGGCGGCATCGGCATTATGAACATCATGCTCGTCTCCGTCACCGAGCGCACCAAGGAGATCGGCCTGCGCCGCGCCCTGGGCGCCCACGACTCGGATCTGCTGCTCCAATTCGTCGTCGAAGCGCTGGTGCTCACCGTCCTTGGCGGTGTGGTCGGCATCGGCCTCAGCTACGCCATCGCCGTGATTGCCAGCAACATTCCCGGCTTCACCTTCAGCGTCATCATCGAAGCGGACTCGCTGGCGCTCGCCTTGGGTGTCAGCGCCGGCAGCGGCCTCGTCTTCGGCCTCTACCCGGCCTGGCGGGCGATGCAGCTCCATCCAATTGACGCGCTGAGATACGAGTGATGGAGTGATGGAGAGATGGAGAGATTAGAGATTAGAGATTGAGGATCATGTAGACGATCTCTAATCTCCTAATCTCTAATCTCTAATCTCCTAATCTCTAATCTAACCAACCAACAAACTCAACCCAATCATCATTCACCATTCATCTCTGGAGAACCATCATGTTTAAAAAACTCTCTCAAACCCTTCTGTTCGCCCTTGTGGCTGTGGCGTTGCTTGCCGGTGGATATGTGTTTGCCGCTGGGTCTCCCCAAGCCGCGCTGGATCGGTTGCTTGGTGGGCTTCCCCAAGCGCAGGGGACAGCCGAGGATCTGCCCGCAGCCGCCCCCGTCACAGCCGCGCCTGTCGCGGCGACGGCAGGCGCAACCGGCGATGACACGGCGATGACGTTGCAGACTACCGCCATCCGCGCCGCCGAGGCTGTGGACACGGTGAGCGCCGCCGGCAACATTTCGCTGGTGGAAGAACACTACGTGGTGATGGAAGTCGACGGCGTGGTGCAGGGCGTCACGGTGCGCACCGGCGACAGCGTGGCGGTGGGCGATCCACTGCTCAGCCTCGACACCCGTGCCCTGGAACAAGCAGTCAAACAGGCGCAGTTGAACCTGGCCTCGGCCCAACTCGAAATGGACAATCTCCTCGCCGAGGCCGACGCCGACGACATCGCCGCCGCCCAGGCCGATCTCGAATCCGCTCAGGCCGCTCTGGACGATCTGCTCTCGCCCCCCGGCAACCGGGAATTGGCCGCCGCCCAGAGCAACGCCGCTTCGGCCTGGTCTAAATATCAAGAACTGCAAGCCGGCCCCAGCGAAGCGGAGTTGACACAGCGTTCCGCCGAACTGCGCAAAACCGAAATCGCCCTGCAAGAAGCGCGCCGCGCCTACGAGGCCATCGCCTGGCGCAACGACAAAGGCATGACCGCCGAAGCCGCCGCCTACGAAAAGGCCAATGTGGATTACGAAACCGCATTGGCCCCTACGAAGAGGCCACCGCGCCCGCCGACGCCTCAGAATTGCAGTCGGCCTTGAGCACGGCGCAAAGTGCACAGCAGCAGTTGGAAGATCTACAGGCAGGCGCCGGCGCAGCGGACATCGCCGCCGCCGAAGCCAAAGTGGTGAGCGCGCAGACCAATCTGGCGCAGCTCCTGGCCGGGGCCGACGAAAACGAAATCGCCGCCGCCCAGATCAAAATCGAACAGGCACAGTTGGATCTGGATGACGCCGCCGACCGCCTGGCCGATGCCCAGGTCGTCGCCCCCATCGCCGGGACGGTGCTCTCGGTGGAGGTGGAGAAGGGGCAGCGTGTGGGCACGGGCAACATCGCCGTCATCCTCGCCGACACCCGCCAGCTCGAATTGGTGGTCAATGTGGCCGAAGTGGACGTGCGCAAGGTGAGCCAGGAGCAGGCGGCCACCGTCACTGTGGACGCTTTCCCTGGCCGCACGTTCAGCGGCGCCGTCACCAGGTTAGCGCCGTCCAGCCAATCAGATGGCGGCGTGGTCAACTATGCCGTTACCGTCCGCTCACCGATGCAGATCTCAGCGGCATCCGCGCCGGGATGACGGCAGTGGCGACGCTGCAAAGCGAAGCCAGCGCCGACCGCTGGCTTGTCCCCACCGTCGCCATCGCTGCCGGTGATGGCAGCGCACAGGTCACCGTGATCCGCAACGGCCAGGCGCTGGCGTTGGCCGTCACCACGGGTGAAACCCAGGGCGAGTGGACAGTGGTCACCTCCGCGGCGTTGCAGGCGGGCGATCAGGTGGTAGGCTCCACCGCCTCTTTCCTCGGCGACGGTCTGCCCGAAGGGTTCGACGGCCCTCCTGGTCCTTTCCAGCAAGGTGGTTGATCGGAAACGGAAAAAAGTCCCGCCTGATTCGCAACCACGAATCAGGCCGGGACTTTTTTGATTGGGGCGTGTGGGGAAACCTTCCCCAACCCTCCACCGCAAGCGGCGGGGAGTTAGAGGGGGGTAAACAGATCATAGGCGCCCAGCAGCGCCGCTGTTTCCCCCAATTCCCCGCCGCGGACCGTCACCGCCAGTTCTGCTTGTAGCGCCACGCCGAAGAGATCGAAGGCGTTGGCGATGCCTCCCAGCACCACAAGACCGTCCGCCTGAAAATCCATAACCAGCGGGCGCATGAAGACGCCCAGATCGCGGCCAAACTCGGCGAAGACACGCAACGCGTTCTCGTCTCCAGCATGCGCCAGATCAGCGGCAGCGTGGACGTCGTCCACCGCGATCGCGGTGGCGTGAAAGCGCCCCACCAGCCCACGAATCGAAAAGACGTCGTCGGCCTGGCGGCCCTCGAACAGCAGGGGATAGATCCAGCCGTTGGGCGGCACACCCGGCCCGACCAGGTCTGCGGCACGCCGCCCACGAGGAAGGCGATCCACTGCCGGTGCACCAGCGTGAGGCCAATCAGCCGGTGAAAGCCGCGCCCGCGCCGAAACGCGCTTCGCCCACGATGGCGGCTTCGGCGTCGTTGCGGAAACGGATGGGCAGATTGGGCACGCTCAGCCGTCCGCGCAAAGAGTTGCCCACATCCCAACCGTAGATCGACTCGAACTTCTCCACGCCGAGGATGCGCGACACGCCCGTCGCGTATTCAAACGGGCCGGGAAGCCCCTTGCCACGCCGTCCACCGCGCCTGCCTCGGCCAGATGACCGTTCACAATCGCGGCCAGCGTGCCCAGGATCAGGTCGGCGCTGCCCTGGCTGTCCATGCGCGTGTGCACGATTTCGCCGCGAACAAGGCCGTCTTCCCACCAGGGCGCTTTTCACCGACGTGCCGCCCAACGTCCAACGCAATGACTTTGGCGCTCATTCTTCGTCGTCCTCCGGCCTGAGGAAGGCGCAGATCACATAGGCGCGCCCGCTCTTCGGTGATCAGCCGGTACGCGCCGCCGCCGCAGGGACGACGAAGGTCTCGGCATAGTTGAAGCGTTGGCGCACACCCTGCTCCGTCTCCAAAATCACCGAATGGCCTTCCACCAGGCTCATCACGTGGGGCGAAACCGCTGGTTTCGGCGCTGATTTCGCGATCAAACTCGTAGCGGCAGACGTCGTAAAAATGGTCGGCGTGGGTGGGCAGGTGGACGAAGCGCCAGTCGTCCTCTTCGGCCAGGATTTCGGGTCGGCTGACCAGTTCCTCGCGCACGCGCGCGCCCTTGCGCGCAAAATTGAGGTTTTCAAAGCCCCGTTCCAGGTTGATCGGCGCGGCTTGCCGTCGAGATCAAGGCGCATCCAATCATAGAGTTTGAAGGTAAAGATGTAGGGCGTGGCGCTGATTTCGAGCACGAGGATGCCCTTCCCCGAACATGGGATGGTGCCGTGGGGATGAGGAAGAGATCGTGCTTGTGCGCCGGTTCGCTGTTGACGGAATTTGTCGGCGTCGATGGGCGCAGATTCGTTGAAGCTGCGCTCCAACTCGGCGCGAAAAAACGGCGGGATCAA